>PVIJ01011759.1:25064-40632 GCA_004024925.1 Scalopus aquaticus
CCCCGGGGGCCCGCGCCCCTCTCGCCCCGGCCTCGCGCCGCCCGGGGGGGCGCTGCAAATAGTCCTTTGTTTACATGCAATTCCTTACTCCGCGGAAGGAGGCCGGGGGAGTGCTGAGTTTTCACCAGCTGTTTCCCGCCTTGAAACAGACATCTGATCAGCTGCAAACACACACACACACACGCACACGCGCACACACACACACACACACACACACACACACACACACACGCCCGGGGAGGCAGGCCGGAGAGACCTCCCTCCCGCCCCTCCCGCCCGCCTCCCTCCCCTCGCCGCCGCCGCCAGCATCTGGGACCGGCCGATTCTGCACCTCCGTCCGGCGCTGCCCCTTGATTCGGATTTCCATCTTGCATTCTCCGGCGGACCTCGGGACCCGGCTCGTGCAGAGGAGGGGGGCCGATCGCTATGGAGTATTTCATGGTGCCCACTCAGAAGGTGCCCTCTTTGCAACATTTCAGGAAAACAGAGAAAGAAGTGATAGGAGGGCTCTGTAGGTGTGTACTCCTCCTCCCCCCAACCCCTTCCTATGATTGCAGCCCCCGGCCAGCCCGCCCGGGCGGGCGCGCGTGTGCGCACGCATGGCCCGAGCCGCCGACCCCGCTCGCCTTTCTTAGCCTCCGGGTCGGCTGCAACCCCTCGCGCCGGACTCGCGCCTCCCGGGGGCCCTCCTCTCTCGAAACGTGGGGGCCCCGAGCGGCCCCGGTCACTTTTGTCCCTTGCAGGCGGGCGAGTCGCGACGTTTGTAAATTGCAAACAGACCCACGTGGTTCTGCAGCAGTCCCGGCCATGCTTGGTGCTGGTGGCTTCCCCCCCGCCCCGCGCTTCCTCCTCCCCCATCCCGTGGCTGCTTCCTTCCTCTCCCTCCTTCTTTGCACTCTGGGCGCCCCCTTCCAAGGGGGCCTGGGGGCCCGGGCGCGCGTGGGGCCGCGGGGCCGGCGGTTACAATGCAACCACGCCGCGGCTCCGGGCGGGGGGGGCGGGGAGCGGGCGGTGTGTGTGTTTGCGGAGATCGGCGCCGCTGCGGGGTCGAGGGGCGTGCTCGCGTGGAGTGCGGGGGTGGGCGGGACGCGAGGCCGGCGCAGCCGGCGGGGCGCCGCGGACCCGGGCACACTGGCCGCCGCTCGCTCGCCCGCCGCCCGCGCCCGGGCGCTGTTTACTAGCGAGGCCTGGACGTGACTCTGCAGCCCTCTTGGAGTAGGCGGACCTCGGCGCGCCGCCTCGCGGGAGCTGTAGTTCTCCGCGCCCCGCCGGCGCGGCATTGTGGGACTTGTAGGCTCGCGGGGGCCACGCTTTCCCCGCACAAAGCTCCGTCTCCGCTGGCGGGACGAGCAGGCCGATGGGCAGGCGGGGGGCTTTTAAAGGAAGGGGTACCAGAGGCCGCCCCTAACCTCACGAGGCCTGCCCACCAACGTGGGTCTCCTCTGCAAACTTTCCCATCCCGCGCGCCTTCCCCAAGCCCTGAACCGAAAGCATCCGGTCTCCCAGCCGGGTGGGTGGGTGGGTGGGTGGGTGGTCCGGGGTGCGCAGCCCTCTCGCTGGGGCCACTGCCCACGTCAGGCCTGGGTTGCCCCAAGCCAGCCTTGAGCAGAGTGGTGGGCTCGCGCACCACCTGCACGCGCGTCACGCGGGCCCGGACTCCGAGCGCCCGCGGAAGGGTCCGGGTGCCTCCTTCGTGAACACGAGCTGCGGGCCGCGGTGCTGGGTGGGCGGGCGTCCTCCTGAGCGCACAGTTAGGGGCCCGCGGCCCCTTTTCTGCGGGGCTGCTGTGGGAGCGAAATGGCTCCCTAGGGCTGGGGCCACGTGCTCCGACGCCCGGGGCTCACGGGGCGGGGACTGGGGAAGAGGAGACCAGGTGGACCCCGAGCTGCAGACACCAGGTGGGAGAATGGTTGTTTCTTTAGTGCTTTTCCACCGCCCCAGGGTCAATTCCCCACAAGTTCAGGGTCAGTGCCTGGAGGGGGATGGGCCAGTGGAGGGGCCTTCAGCCCGCAGGGCTGCCCAGAGTGTTGGTCCTTCCAGAAGTGACCCTGGAGGACCCAGAATAGCACTTACTTAGAGGAAAAACTCTGAGACTCACCTGTGCTGGGGATTCGCACCGCTCAGGTTTCTGTCTGAATTCGGTCTCCCTCTCCGGTCATCTTTGTGGGGGGAGGCCCCAGGCTTGGGAGGAGCAGTAGCCACAGCAGCGTCAGCTGGGGCTTGACCACCATCCCAGGGCTCTGTCTTCACCTGGAGAATCTGTTGTCCGAGGAGGCCGGGCAGTGGGCCCTGCGTCCATCGGAGAGGACATTCCCAGCCCCGACCCTGGCAGACACCGCGCAGTGGGGCCTTTGGCCGCCAGGCCTGGGTCTTGCTGAGTGCCCCTGGGGTTTGAACCCACTGACCCTGCCCAGCCTTACTCCAGAGGAGACGGTGCCAGAATCCAAGCACTCGCTGGCGGCACTGCTCTCCTGGGTTAGGCGTGGAGATGTCCTCTGCCTGCCCCGCTGCTCAGGCCTGTGTCCCCGTGCAGGCCTGGGTCTCGGGGGGGTGTGGAGGGCTGAGGGCGGGTGCGAGCAGGTCCGGTTGGTGGCTTGCCTCACAGACTGGTGGCTTTAGCACGAGAGCAGGGTGCTGACCTCCACCCGGCCCCCAGGTCCACCAGAGCGGCTTGGTGTCTTACAGCCACGACCTGCTGCCTGTAGCTTTTGGCTTCTGGACAGCGCGGCCCCTGCGAGGACTGACCATCGACAGGCAGTGCCTGGTAGCCCTGATGTGGCGGTCAGTGGCCTCACCGGGTTTATCTGCTTCTAGGAGGCAGGGGGAGGAGGAGCAGTGGCCTGGGCTCTCTGATCCCATTCCAGAACACCTGCTCTGTGCTGGGGTCGCGGAGACCGCAGCAACCAGAGCTGAGCCCTGGCCCGAGAGCTCCCGTCTCCTGGTGCTAGAGGGCCTTAGCTCCCCAGCAGACACTCTTGGGTCCTCCAGGGTAACGACTCTGGGAAAACAAGGCGTCCTGTTCTCGGTCCTTCTCACTGTTTCCTCCTCCATCTCTCTCTTTTTTTAAATTTACTGTTTTATTTTGTTTTTTAAAGATTTATTTTTTATTTATACATACAAGCTGGGGTACAGGCCAGAGGCGTGGGGCGGCGAGAGGGTTCACCAGAGACAGAGCGGGTAGCAGAACAGGCAGATCAGAAATACACTGCTGAGGGGAGCAGCGGGCAAGGCAGGAGAGGTCTGCCGTGCCATGTGGGAATCTCCCCGGCTGGGCGTCGAACTCGCGTCACCGCTGCCGACAGCTCCACAGTGCAGCGCTTAACTGCTGCGCCACCAGGGAGGCCCTACTGTTGTTTTTTTTTTAAAGATTTATTTATGCATACAAGCTGGGGTACAAGCTAGAGGTGTGGGGCGGCGAGAGGGTTCACCAGAGACAGTGGGGAGCAGAACAGGCGGATCGATGGAAACACACTGCTGAGGGGAGCAATGGGCGAGGCAGGAGAGGTCTGTTGCGCCCTGTGGGAGTCTCCCTGGTTGGGCGTCCAACTCACGTCATTGATGCCGACAGCTCCACAGCGCAGCACTTAACTGCTGCGCCCCTCTGTCTCTTAAATGTCACGTGATCCGTGATCCAGTACTTCTTCCCCCTCTTCACAGCTGGGGAAACTGAGGCTTCGAGTGATGGAAGGACAAAATGGCTAAGCACGGGGTTCCACAGCTGGTCAGCGACGGGCTGAGCGCAGGGCTCCCCCAGAGCTGCGGGAGGCTTGGGGTGTGTTTCTGACCAGAAGAGCCCGAATGTGCTGTGCTCTGGGATTAAGGTGGGGGGCATGGGGGCAGCAGGACCCCAGGTGGCTCCGGTACCTGCTGCAGAGAGACGTCAGGGGGTGCAGCCTCCCATGTGGGGATGCCCTCCCTTGATGGTGAGAACGCTGAATGACGGGTGTGGGGGTGACGTGGAGGTGGTGTGCAATGAGTTCTCTGTGGCCGGTTTGAGGCTGGAGCAGGCAGGGGTCAGGGTCTGAACTTGAAGAGGCTCTGAGCCTCTGAATGGGGTGCTGCGCTATTCCGGGGGGCTCTCTGGGGCTCTGCTCTTGGCACCCAGTGCTTGTACCCACGCTGTTCCCTGGCCATTTGCTGCCCAGGTCCCTGCCTTAGTCCTGAGGCGGCCATCCCCCGGCCAGCGCCAGGAGACTGCAGGTCTGCTTCTGCACGCTGCCCCCGGTCTGTGCTGGGCTGCTGGGGAGGGAGAGAAGCGATAGTGGCCGTGGCCTCTGCCCCTTCGCCTGGCGGTGTGGGCTGTTGTGGCTGGGGCAGGGGACCTTTCCAGTCCCTGCAGATGTACTGTAAGGCCATTTTGTTTCTGCACAGCTCAGAAAGAGCTGTCAGAAACTTTCAGGCCTTTGTAGAAAACCCCACTTTTTCCAGTAGAGTGTCACCTGGAAATTCCAATTAGCCAGCCTTTATCTATAGGAACCCCTGGTTGGCCAGCTCGCCACCAATCAGAGCGCCTGGTTAGTTGTGATTCCACCAATCAGCATCCCTGGTTAGGCAGGATCCCGCCAATCAGTGCAGAGGGTCGGCCCACTTTCTGGTAATGAGGCTGTCAGCTGGTACTTCCAGGAATATCGAGGGTGAGTTAGTGGAGCCCAAGACCGAGACCGGTGGCGGCTTGAGGGGAAGTCTGACGTCGTGCGCTTGGGGCTGCCTTGGGTGCCCAGCAGCGGCTCCTGACCAGGAGGCTGGGCTGATGGACGCGGTGGCGAAGGGGACCGGATGGGACATTTGGGGTGGCCAGGCTTCTAGTGAGCAGGGGAGCTGACCTAGAGCCCTGTTCTGCCTGGGTCCCGGGACCTGTTCCTTCTGGGGCCTCTGGGCTAGGTCTTTTGGGGTTCTGTGGTCTCCTCTGTCTTCCTAATTTGTGGGCACTCAGGAGAAAGGAGGGCTTAGGGTTTCACGGCCAGAGGGGCAGACTGTCGAGACCCCAGGCGAACTCTGGCCGCGGAGAGGGGGCCCTTGGCTGGGAGGTGTCGGGGCCGGGAGGAGAAGCGTCGCCCCCATCCGTCTCGGTGTGACCTGGGCAGGGCCCCTACTTCTCACTCCCTGCGCCTTGTCAGGAGGGCTGGGGCGCTCTCCAGGGGCAGGCCCAGGGCTGGCGATGCTGTGGGCTGTGTGCATGAGGGCAGCTCGGCTGCCCCCTGGCCTGGGGCCTGGCCCCGGCACGAGGCTGGCTTTCTGTGCGGGGAACACGAGGCGTTCTGTGGGTGAAGATCCAAGCGGACGCCAGGGCAGCGGATCCCTGTGCTTGTCCTTCCCGCAGGGGACTGTCCCCTCTCTGGTGGGAGTCGGGCCTGAGCGGCCGCTCTGCCCTGTGTGTGAGGCCTCTCGGGGAGGCAGGGCCCCGGATCAACGTTTGGCCCCAGCCGTCCTCTTTCCTCCCGGGAGATGGGCAGTCCAGCGAGGAAGCCCAGCAAAGCTGTCCTCAGCCCTTGGTTAAGGGCTCGGCGGGGTGCTCCCTGTGCTGGACCTGCGGGGCTCTGGGGGCCCCAGCAGCCCTCAGGAGGACTACGTGGCTCACGGGTGGACATAGACCCCGGCTGACCCCGCACCGCCCTGGTCGGCTCTAGCCTTCGGCATCAGCAGGAGAGGCCCAGGGACCCGGTGAGGGAGGGGGTGTCCCGCGTCTCTCCCGAGGCCACGGGATGGGCCCAACCGCGCGCGGTGGCTTCCGGCCACGTCTCTCCCATCTCTCGCTCTAGAGACTTGAATCCCCCGGCCACAGAGGGTCTGAAGGGCACTGCCAGGCCTGGGAGCTTGGCCTTGTTGTAAGCTGTACCCTGCAAGGGCGGGCACGCCTCGGTGGGTGTCTGTTCCTGACCCACATCTCTCGGCCCACCGTGCCCGCCCCCTGTAGGAGCGGGACCTGGCAGCAGTGAGGTGCCTGGGCCCGGAAGTGGGGGAGCCAGGTGCCTGCTGTCTGCCCTGAAAACCGTGTTCCCACCCGACCCCTAAATCCCACCTGCAAAGTGGGGATCCTGGTTTCCTTTCCATGCAGACGTCCTAAGGTCCCTGGAGGTCCCTGCGCCCTGGGGAGGGCCCACTCCAGGCGCCACCCTCTCTAGGGGAGGAGGCTGAGGCCCAGAACGGGGAAGGCGCCTTCCGGGAGCTGAGGGGCAGGGGGCCGGGAGGGGCCTTTGTGCCCCAGCTGCTGCAGATGTGGTCCTCTGCTCCAGTCCTGTGCAGATGCCATTCCTCCTGGCGGTGGGCACGGGCCCTGGTGCCTCCTAGATCCCCGGCTCCCCCTTCGACGGAAGCAGGGGTGTGAGCCCAGGCCTCAACCAGGTCACCCCGGGAGGGCCCCTTAGGAAGAAGCCAGGACTGTGGCTTTGGGTGGGGCCAGTGGCCGCTTCTGGGAGCCCAGCATCTGGAAGCCATCAGGCCAGGGCGGGGGGAGTTGCAGGAGAGGCTGGGAAGGGGGCATGCTTCCTTCATGCCACACACAGGCCCCTGGGGAGAGTGGCATCGGGCCTCCAGGCCCCAAGGCTGCCTCTGCCTCCTGCTGGTGCCCCTCTCCTGCAGCCTCGCCCCTCCCCGACTGCCTTCTCTTTACGGCCTCTGCTCCTGCAAGATGTAGTCCGTGTGTTGAAGTGACCTGGCCCACTGCCTGCTGGCACGGCGGGGAAGGGGGGGCGGCCTCTTGGGGTGGGCGGGCTTGGCGTCCCCTTCCTGGAGTGAAGGGAACCTGCCTGGTCTCTGGAGTCAGTGCAGGTGGCGGGCCGGGCCTTGACATGGCTGTGCCACGCAGGCGGTGTCCGGGAGCAGGTGTCTGATTGTCATCTGGGCCCGACCTGGACCTGCTAGCCAGACACGGGGCCTGGTTTGGACACCAGCTCCTGCGGACTGCTGTGTACCCCCTCCTGAGCTGCCTAGGGTGGGGTATCACACGGCTGGCACTTTTGCCCCAGAGGGCTACAGGTGACACTCGGGGCCTTCTGGGATGAACGGTAAAGACAGGGGCCCTTTGGGTGCAGGGCACGGGGACACCAAGCCTGAGCGTGCCCTGCCCCCGACAGCCTCGCCAACATTCCACTGACCCCTGAGACGCAGCGGGACCAGGAGCGGCGGATTCGGCGGGAGATCGCCAACAGCAACGAGCGGAGGCGCATGCAGAGCATCAACGCGGGGTTCCAGTCCCTCAAGACCCTCATCCCCCACACAGACGGAGAGAAGCTCAGCAAGGTGGGTGAGGGCTGGGAGGGCTTCCTGGAGGAGGTGGCGACCACGGGCAGGCAGCGGGAGAAGGAAGTGGCCCCTGACGTGTCCCTCCCGCCCTCAGGCAGCCATTCTCCAGCAGACGGCAGAGTACATCTTCTCCCTGGAGCAGGAGAAGACCAGGCTCCTGCAGCAGAACACGCAGCTCAAGCGCTTCATTCAGGTACCCGGCCAGGCCCTCGCCCCTCCGTGCCCGGCCCTCCTGGCATGTCGGGGTCCACCCTGGCCCAGCTGCAGTTCCGTCTTTCCTGCTGGACTGCCCACTTCGGGCACCTGTCTTCGCGCCTGGACCTCAGTTTACCCACCCGAGTGGGCTCTGGGAAGCAGCCCGCTGGGCCTCCCCCTCTGGCTTTTGGCTGCCCGTCAGACTTGCAGGACGGGGCTCCCCAGCCTGCGTGCTCCCGGCTTTGACAGCTTCGGGGCGGGTAGCGACGGAGCCCGGCTTCCCGGTCAGGGTGGTGGCAGCGGTGTGTCGGGGTGCAGGGCACACTCACCAACGCCCTGGGGTTTTCAGGAGTTGAGTGGCTCATCCCCCAAGCGGCGGCGGGCGGAGGACAAGGACGAGGGCATCGGCTCTCCGGACATCTGGGAGGACGAGAAGGCGGAGGACCTCCGGCGGGAGATGATCGAGCTGCGGCAGCAGCTGGACAAGGAGCGCTCGGTGCGCATGATGCTGGAGGAGCAGGTGAGGCGGGCGCGGGGCAGACGTGTGTGGGGTGCGCGCGTTCCCGGCCTCCATCTCTTCCTTTCCGCGCACCCCTGCTGCAGGTGAGCGCCTGTTTGCAGGGGTGCTGCTCCGTGCCAGCTAGGAGTGCGGGGTCCAGCGAGGGGCAGCTAGACAGAGCTCTGCCCTCAGGGCCCGCTGTCTGCTAGGGGTGGGGGGACATCCGTCCAGGGGTCTCTGTGAAAATGGAGCTGCCACGGGGCATCGGGCAGTGGGGTGGAGATGGTTCCCGAGGGGGCCCCCGGGTTTTCCTGGGGAAATGACCTCGGCACGGGTTGGGAGGGCGAGTATCACAGCTAGGCAGAGAGGGGAGAAGGTGCTCCAGGGCGCGGGCACAGCTCGGGCAAAGGCTTGGAGGCCGCAGGGCGGGTGAGAGCGCGGCAGGAGGGAGGCCCCGGCGGGACCGGATGAGTCAGGCGGGACTGGCGGGCCATGGGAGGACTTTGGTCTCTGCCCCAGGGTGGCAGGCTCCTGCTGGGTGGGTGCGGGACGAGTGGCCTGCTGTCGGAAGGTTCCAGCTGCCCTGCCCGGGTTGGGGTGGGGGCGGTGCCCGGCCGTCCTGAGCCCGTCTGTGCCCCAGGTGCGCTCGCTGGAGGCCCACATGTACCCGGAGAAGCTCAAGGTGATCGCGCAGCAGGTGCAGCTGCAGCAGCAGCAGGAGCAAGTGCGGCTGCTGCACCAGGAGAAGCTGGAGCGAGAACAGCAGCACCTGCGGACCCAGGTGAGCGCCCAGGCGAGCCGGAGGCCCTGCAGGACTTTGGGCCTGGTGCCCCTCCCTGGGGTCCAGCAGGGCGCTGGGCGGAGGGAGCTGGCTTCGGAGGCCATGCCCCGCCCTCCAGCGGCAAAGGGCAGCTGGGAGAGATGGGCCTCTGTCTCGCAGCTCCTGCCCCCTCCGGCCCCCACCCACCACCCCACGGTGATCGTGCCAGCGCCCCCCCCCCCGCCGTCACACCACATCAACGTGGTCACCATGGGCCCCTCCTCCGTCATCAACTCTGTTTCCACGTCCCGGCAAAATCTGGACACCATCGTGCAGGTACCTGGCTGCCCGTGGGGATGGTCCTCTGGCTTCTCTGGGGTAGAACTTTGGTCTAGAACTTGCTCTCACCTCCGTCCCCCAGGACTTGGGATGGGGTGAAGGGGGCTGTGGCCAGGAGGGTGAGGAGGAGGAAGAAAGCAGATTGTCAGCTCTGTGGGTCGGACCGGGATCACTGCTGCGCCCAGACCCTCTTGGGGACCCCACGACATCACAGAGAAAGCACAAAGCCAAAAAAAGGCCAAATGGGGAAAAGCACCCCAGCAGTCCCCCAGAATTTCAGTTGCACACAAGCTTGACAAACGGAATAATCAAATGAATAACCAAGACCTCCATAGCGAATGGGCACACTGGGGTTCGGAAGTGAGTGACAGACACGGTGAGCGCCCGGCAGGGCAGCTCTGCCCCCTCCCCAGGGGCTGCTCCGCTCAGCAGAAGCCTGGGCTGGCTCCCTCCGGGCTCTGGCAGGCACCTGCTGCTTGGCCAGGCCGGGCTCTGGGGTGCACGTGTGCCTGGGGGACGGCGGCTCCGCTGGCCTCGTCCTCATGGCAGCCCGGCCCCCAGGCAATCCAGCACATCGAGGGCACCCAGGAGCGGCAGGAGCAGGAGGAGGAACAGCGGAGAGCCGTCATCGTGAAGCCGCTCCGCAGCTGCCCCGAGGCCCACGCCTCGGACACAGCCTCCGACGCGGAGGCCTCGGACAGCGACGCCATGGACCAGAGCCGGGAGGAGCTGGCGGGGAGCGGGGGGCTTCCCTGACCACCCCCAGCCCTCCTCTCCCTTCTGGGGGCTGGAGGGGTCGGGGCAGCGCCAGGGAGAAACGCGGGTGAACGAGTGAGGAATTTTTACAAAATGACGACGACATTTGGGTCTCTTTTATGACCTCTTTTTCAATACTGTAAATCGACCTTTGATGGAAGCCCCTGACGGGCCGGGGGGCTGGGGTGGCACAGAGTGCAGGGGCGCCGGATGCCTGGGGCTGGGCCTCGGACCCCAGACTGGGGGAAGCCGACCGGGGAGCCTGGCTTCTCTCTGCCAAAACACGTTATTTTCATTGAGACTTTTTAAGAACAGGGAGAATTCAAACTAAACCCCAAGGCAGCCCTGTGACCTGCAGTTTTAACTCCTTCCCTCTTTTGGGTTTCCTCCTTTCTCCTGCAAGCACTTACGTGGGTTGAGGGTCTGGCTGGGTGGGGACTCTCTGGGGGCCCAGAGATCTCCGTTGCTTCTCGGTTGGGGTTTGCTGCTGCCCACCTCCCCTCCCCGCCCGGTGTCAGCGCCAGGGCCTGCCAGGATCCGCCCCCCCGGCCCTGCCTCACCCTCCAGGTTTCCCAACTTCGACCCCAAAAACTGTCTTTGTCTCTCTCTTTTGTTTTGTTGTTGGTTTTTTTTTTTTTTTTGGTTTTGGTTTTGTTTCTTTGGTTGTTGTTTTTTTTTTTTTTTTTTTTTTTTTTTACAATTTTGAGGTCTTTGTGTTCAAGGAGAAGCTATTATATTTTGTTAAGAAAGTGGGGGAAAAAACCAAGAGGCCATAGTGCCTTTATAAAGAAACAAAATAAAGTTTGTACTTTGTTTTTTAGATTCCATGTGTCCTGGGCATGTGCTGTCCTGAGGTGCTGGGAGGGCTCCTTGGGCCAGAGAGGGGGTGCCCTTTGTGCCCGCCAGATGGGGCTGGACGTGGGTGAGCAGTGACTCCCCCGATCTGTGGTACTGCGGTGAGAAATTGGGGTCTCCAAATTCCCTGGGATTACTTGGTGTTCTGCAAAGAAGGGCAGTGGTGTTGGAGGTGGGAGGAGGGCTCCCACGTCAGGGGCTGCGGTGGGTGGCGGGAGTGCGTGACCAGCCCAGCCACAGGTCTCCCTCCTGGAGAGGACACAGGATGGTCAGGTGTCCTGGCTGACCCTGGGCTTGCCAATTCCTTGGCTGGGTAACCTCCCTGGACCGTGGGCCCCTCGCTCACGGTGTGGTGCCCAGGGCCTCAGGTCCTGGCGGAGCTGGCGGTCAGTTTATCACGGGCAAGCCCCTTGACCTCCCAGCTGTTTCCTCCTGTGAGAGGTGGGAGCAGCAACAGCACAAGCGCTCCACGCCGCCTCCGAGTCCCGCAACCTCCGAGACCCGGGCTGCCCAGTGGCCCCTAGGCCTGCTGTTCCTCCATCCTGCTCTCCTCCTGCTCACACCCACGTCGGAGCTGATAGCTGATTCATGTTGCCACTCTGGACATGAACTTGGACACTTCTAAAGGTGAAAGCTACATCACATAACCGACCATTTTTTAATTTTTATTTTTAATTTTTTCCCAGTTATCTGCTCAGTGTACAAAGGTATTTTTAAAATTAATTTATTTTTTATTTTTATATTTATATTTTTTAAAGATTTATTTACTTATGCATACAATGCTGGGGTACAGACCAGAGGTGTGGGGCGGCGAGAGGGTTCACCAGAGACAGAGTGGGGAGCAGAACAGGCAGATCGACAGAAGTACACTGCTGAGGGGAGCAGCGGGCGGGGCAGGAGAGGTCTGCCGCACCATGTGGGAATCTCTCCAGCTGGGCATCAAACTCATGTCACCGCTGCCGACAGCTCCAGAGCGCAGCGCTTAACTGCTGCGCCACCAGGGAGGCCCTTAAATTAATTTATTTATGCATACAAAATCTGTGGTGTAGGCCGGAGGTATGGGGGTGAGAGGATTCCCCAGAGACAGAGTGGGGAGCAGAACAGGCAGATCGACCAAAACACAGTGCTGAGGGGAGCAGCGTGAGACAGGAGAGGTCTTCTGCGCCCTGTGGGAAGCTCCCTGGCCGGGGATCAAACTCTACTGCAGTGGCTGCGGACAGCTTCAAAGTGCTGAGACTAACCCCTGTGCCACCAGGGAGGCCCCAACTGACCATTTTAAAGGGAACAATTCGGTGGCAATTAGTACATTCACAATGTGCATCCATCATCTCCGTCTAGTTCCAAAGCCTTCCATGCCCCTCAAACCCCTACCCACCAATCAGTCTCCATTCTCCCCTTCCCTGCCCTCCTCATTCCTTGGCAATCACAATCTGCTTTCTGTTTCCGTATTTTATTTTTTTAAATTTATTTAAAAATTTAAAAAAAGATTTATTTATGCATGCAAGCTGGGGTGAAGGCCAGAGGTGTGTGGGGGTGGGTGGGTGAGAAGACTCATCAGAGACAGAGTGGGGAGCAGAACAGGAGGCTCGACTGAGAAACACAGCTGAGGGGAGCAGCAAGGAACAGGAGAGAGGTCTGCAGCGCCCTGTGGGAAGCTCCCTGGCCAGGGATCGAACTCGAGCTGCAATGGCTGGGATAACTTCATAGTGCTGAGACTTAACCCCTGAACCACCAGGGAGGCCCCTGTTTCCGTATTTTAAAAGATTAAAGCATAATTGCTATTCGATGAGATTCACACTTTAAATATTGGTTGTGTCATTCAGTCCCCTCATCAGAGTCAGGGCGAGCCCGGAGGTCGGTCCACCTCCAGTCCCTGGCCCTATATTCTTGCCTTTTCCAAAATTTCATATAGATGGAATAAAATATTTAGCTCTTTGAGCCTGCCTTCTTTTGCTTAGCATTGTAACTAATTTTCCCATTTTGAGCGTATCTAACTAAATGTTTGCGTCTGAGGGGATGTTCTTGGCCAGCACCTGGGCCAGGGCCTGGGCCACGCCTTCCCAAGGTCAGCGGGGGCGACCCCGTTAGTTCAAGAGCCAAGAGTGCCCGGCGGGCTCCAGGCAGCTCCCAAGAGCGTCTATAGAGGGCGCTGTGCGCCCAGAGAGGACCGAGGCTCCGCCCCTCACGGTCCCCGCGGGGCAGCTCAGTTCCCATAGGCCAGAGGCCGTGCTTGGGGCGGGGCCACGAAAAGGTCCCCTCCCCGACTTGCGGTGGCGCGCCCTGCCGCGGTGGGCGGTCTCACCAGCCGGTGGCGGAAGTCAGGGGCGCGGTCGCCGCCCCGCCCCTTCCCGGACTTGCCCCGCCCCACCCCGTCTGTGCGCATGCTCTTTGGCGCCTCAGGCCGTCTGGTGCGCGCTTCCGCCCCACACTCTCCTGGCCCCGCCCCCGCGCCCCCTCACGTACGGCCCGCACACAGACGCCACCAACGTGCGGCTCCCGCGTGCCTCCCGCGCGGCGGCGCTCGCCGACCGGCCGCCTCCGGCTGCCTTCCGCCGCCTCCCGCTCGGGCTTCGTGCGGCCTGTGGCGAGCGGCAGGCGGTGAGTGGGCCCCGCGGTGGCGGAAGTCGCGACGAGGGTGGTCTGGAGGCCGCGGAAGGAGAGACTGGTGACACGGCCTTGACCTCTGAAGTAAACCGGGTGCCCGGGACGTCGCCGCCGCGGGGGAGGCGATGAGTGCGAGGAACTACGCCCGAAATGTGTCGTTCTTTCCCTGAGTCCTGGAAGCCCGCGTGCATCTGGCCCTGGCCACCCGCCGCGGGGTCACCGGGTCCAGGGTCAGCGGCCAGGGCCATGGGAGGGTTCAGGGCCAGGGGCCCCTGCTCTGCGGGATCACCTGGGGTCCAAGGTCAGCGACCAGGATGGAGGGATGATGGTCCAGGGCCGGTGGCCACTCGTTCACGAGGACACCTGGGTTCGGGGTCAGCGGCCACGAGTGGAGCTGCGTGGTGGCTGGAATGGCCGCAGTGGCCTTGGGGCAGTGCGGACACTGGCCTGGCAGGAGGACGACTGGAGGGGAGGGGGAGGAGAGGACGTCCACCTCGCACCAGGCTGGGACATACCCTGAAGGGGAGGCGCGTAGGACAGAAGTGAACAGCCTGGTTGGATACAACCCGTTTAGTACAAATCTTTTCCTTGACGTTCTGTAGGAGGGGCCCTGGGCGGAGGGCACCTGGCGGCAGTGTTGAGTTCTGAATCATGAATGTACCGTGGGCCTGTGTAGCCATTTAAGTGCTTGTGGAGGAGCACAGGGAGGTCAGCACCTTTTCACCGGCAGTGGGAGAAAACTGCCGTTGCTCTGCTTCCTTGTCAGCACTTGATCGTATCGGATTTTCGCATTCCCCCTTTTTTTTGTGCCATCCTGGCAGGTACAGGGGCTTCCGTCGGTGGTTTTCGTTCCTATAGCTCAATTAGTTCGGCCTACTTCAGATCCTCAGGCTGGCCAGTCTCTGTGCTGTCTTTTTGTTTGGCTTCTTGGGCTCAAAGTAACTTCTCTGAGATTCACGTGAGTTTCTGTGTGTCCACAGTGTGTTCATTTTTATGACTGTGGAGAGTCCATTGTTGGAAGGAATAAACCGCAGTGTGCTGATCCATCCATTCAGCGGTCGGCGACTTTTAGCTTGTTTCCCACGAAGAGCCATGATGGGAGCGTTATGGCCTCTGTCCCCATGTAGAGGGCGCCTCCAGCTTGTGAGGCGGTGAAGTGGCAGCTGAGCGGCCCAGGCCTTTGACCTTGGTTGGTGGTTCTCTGCGGGGGTGCTGGGCATTCTTGGTGCTGTGACGCACCCCCCCTCCCATTTTAAGGGTCTCATTCGGGATAAGCCTCTTGGGAAGTGTCTCTGGGGTATTCTCCAGGGTGGTCACATTACACCGCGTCGTCTTTATGAAGCGCCTCGGGAAATTCCTGTCATGTCTCGGTGACAGAAATAATCTCACTTCTCCGGAGCAGTGGGTTTGTTCTTATTTTAAGGACACTGTGAGTTGGGCATGTGGTCAGGGCATGTGCAGTGCAGGACATGTATAGATATGGTGCCGCTGACTGTTGTGCCCCCCCCAATTGCCCCAGCCTGTGTGCCGCTCCCCGTGTTTTCTCCTCCAGCAGCATCCGGTCCTTGCTTTCTCACTCTGTTGTGTGGATGCTTGGGAGCCACCTTTATGCTTTTCTGGCAGAGGGTGTGTTATAAGAAATGCCCCTTGTGCCATGGTTTGGGGCATCTTTGGCAGCAGAGCAGCCGCCCCAGCTCTGTGAGATGTTGGAAGGGCTGTCTGGGGAAGAGGGGGGCCTTCCTGTGACCTTGGCCTCCTTAGCAGTTGGTTAACTGGCCTGGCCCCAGAATGTAAAGCACATGCAAATCCTCCGGCCGCCTCCTGGAGCCGAGGGCCACGCTGTCCCGAGCGTCAGGTTTTGTTGGCCCTGGCTCTGCCTGTCCCCACGGCGCCCGTCCTGCTGTACCTTCTGTGTCCAGCCACTTCTCAGTGCCCCCCTCAATGTAAGCTCGCGTGTTGTTCTGTTTGCCCTCCCCGTTCCTCCAAGTCCTGGGCTGTGGTGGGGCTGCTCTCCCCTCTGTCTGGTCTCCCCCTTCTCTTGCCCTGCTGAGTTGCAGGTTTCCTCTGTTGATTGACAAGAACGTGTGCTGAGCGAGAGGAGGGGGTAGGACTGGGGGCTGCAGGGCAGGAGCGGCCCTAATCCTGCAGCTGTAGAAACCCGTTCTCCCCCCACCACACCCCTGCTGTTGAAAAGGGAGCTAAGGGTGACAGCTGCAAAGTTTCCTGAATTAGGGGGCCTGAGTCAAAGGCTCCCGCTGGGGTGAGGCCAGACTCGGTGGTTGGACAACGTCAGGGTTAAGTGAAGGGGAAAGCGGGAG
>PVIJ01011759.1:40732-53279 GCA_004024925.1 Scalopus aquaticus
GGGGGGGGGGGGGGGGGTGGAGAGGAGGGCTGAGTCGAGGCTGCGCTGGGCCGCGGGGTCCACGGCAGGGCCCGAGAGCCCTGGTAGCAGGCGGAGACGGCTCCAGTCACCTGGGAGGTCTGTGGGGGCGGCTCCTGCCCCGGGTGGGGGCTTAGGTCCTTCTCAGTGCGTGGCCCAGAGTTCCTGGGGTGAACGGGGTTGCCCTGGGTGAGGGCGAGCTGTGGACGTGCAGTCGGAGTGCAAGCACGCGCCGGGTGGCCGGGGCGCCGTTTTCCCGGCCCCTCGAGGACGAGTGTCGGGTCTGGCTTCCTCCAGCAGGTGGTCGCCAAAGATGGCCACATGGCTGGAGCTTGGAGCAGAGGACCTGGGGGCCCAGGCTCTGGAAGCTTCTGTCCAAACACTGAGCTGGGACCTGGGAGGGGCTTGTCCCGGGAAGGCGGTGGGTGACGCGGGCCTCGCGGGGCCAGGTGAGGGCTGCTGGGAAGGCGTGGTGGGAGCGTTCGTCGGCAGCACTCCTTCCACTCGCGCTTGTTTTCCAGACACGGCATCTGCTCTTACCCTGCAATTTTTGAAAATCATGTAGAACATAAAAAGTATGTAGAGGAAAAAACACATGGAACGTGAATTCACCATCTTGAATGGACTGTTCGTTGCGTCCCCCGCGTGCCCCTTCGCCGCCCTCCACCCAGCGCCGTTTCACGACTCTAAGCGGAAACCCTGGCTCCTCTGAACACCGGCCCTGCCCAGCCCTGACCGCCGCGTCCCCCGAGCCGTGACTGAGCCTGTTCTAGGGCCTGCCGGTACGAGGGGCCAGAGTGGTTGACCCTTAGGCGCTGAGTTGCGTCCCCCTCAAAGTTCACGTTGAAGTCCTCACCCGCATGCACGGGACGGGCTGTGTGCGGCGACGGGTCCTTGCAGAGGCGACTAGGGTAGAGAGGCCCTCAGGGAGTGCCGCGGTGGCGGAATTGGTGCCCAGGTGAGAGACCGGTGGGGCAGAGAGCACAGCGACTGACAGAGAGGGCCACGTGTGAGCAGGTGTCCTCCTGCGACTGAGGGGACGCCTGGGAGGAGGCACAGCTCAGCCTGGGGGACGCCGCGTGTCTGTCGTTGAGGCCACTGGTCTGTGGTGGCCGGCAGCCCAGCCCATCATTGGCTGCCCCGACTGCTGCTCCCAGCACGGGGCCTGCGGTTCGTCCACACTGCTGGGGCTCGTGCTCTTGACCGAGGCACCCCTGTTGACGGAGTGGCCCGCGTGAATTCACCCGCTCACCTGCAGCGGGCACTGGGTGCCGCCTGCCCTTGGCTGTCATGAGTGCTGTGCTGAGCACGTGGGCGTGCGTGTCTCCCGTCAAGGTAGGAGCCCTCACTCAGGCCTGGGCCTCGCCCTGCCACCTGGTGCTGTCTCCGGCCCTCAGCTGAGTCCTCCTCGGGACCTCGGTCTGAAGGCCTTCAGCTGATTGGATGGGGCCACCCACCGTGGAGGGGCACCTGCCTGGCTCAGGTCCGAGGCTCAGATGCCCGTCACACCTATGAAACACCCGCACGGCAGCGGCTCATGTTTGACCAAACAGCTGGGCACGAGAGCTGGCCAATCTGACACCTGAAATTAACACTCAGAGTCTGAGATCAGGTCTTGAAAATTAATCATCACAACTGGTAACTTGTCAGTTCTTGTCAAACTGAAATTAGATTCATTGTCACCCCATTTAAACTCAAGAAGACTTAAAAAAAATTGACAGTCTGATGATAAAGTTCATATGGAAATGCAAGGAACTAGAAAGATCGAAAAATAACTTGAAAAAAGCCAAGGGGGAGAACTCAGTACAGGCTCTCCAGACTTGTTGGAGGCCCTGGTGACGAGGCCGGCGTGGCGCTGAGGAGGAGGGAGGCGCACAGACCAGCGGGACAGACTGTTGTGCAGAAATAGTTTCACATGTGGAGGTCAATTGATTAAAAAAAAAAAAGTGCTCCAGCAGCTCAGTGGGGAGGGCAGCCCTTGAGCAGGCCCAACAACTGGGTCTCCAGCTGTGAAAATCTAAACTTTGGCACCTGTCTTGCCACATAATAAAAAATAGCACAAAAAAACCTAAATGCAAAGCTTCATATTACTGCATTTGTAGAAGGAAACAGGAAAAAAAACCTTTGTGCCCATGGATTAGGCAGAGTTCTTAGGTATAACCCTAAAGCACAGACTGAAAAGTTGGGCTTGATAAAGATGAATGCTTTCTGTTCTCTGAAGGTCATGTAGATGAATGAAAAGATGAACCACAGATGGGGAGGAAACACTGATTGGATGTCTGATAAAGGGGTCACATGGATCACGTGTAAAGAGCACTCAAAACTTAATCACATGGTAAAAAATGGACAGAGGATTTGATTAGGCACGTCTCCAAAGACACACCCTGCAAGTGGACGACAAACGCACGAAAACATGCTTCATGTCTTCAGACCTTGGGAGGATGCAAATTAAAGCTATAAATCTCACTCACAAGGACTAAAATGAGAGACTGATTATAGCATGTGTTGGCAGGACATGGAACAACTGGGGGCGGGAGGGCAAGATGGTACAGTCGTCTCAGAGATCAGTTAGTAACCACCACTGTTTACCTAGCCCATCTGCTCCAAGGTGTTTTCCTTAGAGGAGGGAAAACGTCCGTCCATAAGTGACACTGTGGCCTGACTGGTAATAACTGAGCTTTAGGTTAGCAGCAGCATTGTGGCCCCTCCACAGATGGACTTGCTCTCGGGATAAAAAGGAAGGAATTAGCCTCGCCCTAAGAAATCTCAAAATAATTGTGCCGAGAGAAAGAAGCCAGATGAGACGGAACACCTGTGGTGTGATGCCCGCTGTATCAGAATCCACGAAATCCCAGTAATGTGTCCTCACACAGAGCCGACCAGTGGTTCTCCAGAGTAGGGGAGGAGAATTTGGGGTGAGGAATCTGTTCATTATCATGATGGCTCTTCCATGCACGTGTCAAGCCCTATCAAATGTGCACGTTGAACGGGTGTTGTTTGTGGCATGTCCATGGCGGTTTAGTGCAAATGCGAGAGGGGGGTCTCAGGAGCTTCCTCCAGAGACTCCTTCCCCAGCCTGACTGGTCAGGAACCGGCTGCCCGACTCGGCCTCAGGAACCAGCTCACGGGCCACTGCAGGCCCTCAGGGTGACTTCCTCAACCCATTGCAGAGGTGATGGAAGGTTCTGGACCCCTGTGCTCTGTCCTCCACCCCTGCTGTCTCTCCCGGCGGTGGGGGGGGGGTCCCCAGCTCCCTGCTCCCCTCCTGTCAGCATTCTGTCATTCTGTCTCCTGCAGAGGCCTGGGCTCTTCAACACCAATCTCGAGGTCACCCTCGTGGCCTTACCCTTGACCTCGGGGAGGTCAGTGACTGTCACAGGATCTCTTCCACTTTGCCCTCCGACTCCCTGGTTCCAAAAACCCTGGCAGGATTGTCAAGGTCATTGACTTTAGATCGAGTTAGTGCACATTCCGCAGACATTTGGGTCCTAACGCTTGCACTTGCTGCCAGGGTCTCCCCCCACTCCCAGCCTGCGGCCCGTGTCACCTGACCCCAGGGCTGCCGGCGAGAGTGTCAGCGTGGGCCGCACCCCCCCCCCCCCCCCCCCCCCCCCCCCCCGCCGGTAGCTGGCTCGGCCTCCGCGCAGCCTCCCGTCTCGCTGCTTCCCCATCACGTCCGCCCAGTTGCCCCAGTGACTGGTGACCCTTCCCCGCCCCCGCACCGGGCCCTATAAATAGAGGCGTGGAGCAGCTGGGCTCTCTTGGCAGTCACCATGAGGGCGCTGGTCCTGCTCTGCTGCTTCGTGGCGTCGCTCCTGCTCCCGGCCCAAGCAGGTACGACTCCCGCGTCCGGGGCTGGCTGTGGGCCGTGGGCGGGTCAGGGCCGGTGTGTGCGGCAGGTGGAGGGCGAGGCCTCCGTGGTGCCCATGGCCCTTGGCAGGCCTCGCTCCCGCTGGGTGTCACCGGCTCTCCATCCTCTGGTGCGTGGGCCCAGGAGGAAAGAATGGGCTGTGGGCAGAGCCCACGAGCCGTGGCGCCCGGGGCTCGGGGGAGTGGAGCAGTGAACCGAGATGGCGGGCCGGGGGCGCGGGACCTGGAGCCCAGAGAGAAGGCCCCTCGGCAGCTGCTGGGGAGGGGCCGCAGTGTGAAGACTGACACGAGGCCCCAGTCGGAGGGCCGAGGTCCTTGGGCTGACCTCCCCTGAGAGGCTCTAAAGGAGCCCCAGGCGGGGTGAGTGAGGGGATGCAGTGGGCACAGCCGGCGCCTTCTGGGAGCAGCGGGATAGACTTGGGCTCTCTCTGGGATGGGGCTGGATCTAGAGTTGGGGAACGGGCTGGAAACCCAGTTGAAGGTGGGGTTCAGAGGAGGAAGGGGCTGCTCCGGCGGCTGGGCGGGGAGGCTCCGGCTCAGCGGGCTTCCTCTGAGATCGCGGCTCCTCGGGGCTGCGCGGCTCGGGTTACAGCTGCGGGTTATTTATAGGCGCGGAGGGGACCGGGCGCTTTTTGCCACCTCTCTTGTTCCCGAGACTCCCGAGGCCCGGTTCTCTTTGGAGATGCTGGGGGGGGGGGTGTTGTGGGGACCCCCAGGAATCCGGGGCTCTCCCTTGTCTTTTCATGACTCTCAGTCTTTGTCTGCACAGGGGGCCATGGGGGCTGGTCCCAGGCCTCTTGGATCTCAGAGGCGCCACTTCTGGAGAAGAGGGGGGCTGCGGGGTGCACCCGGCCGGCCAGGAGAGCCAGTGGCAGGCAGGAACAGCTGCTGCCCCGAGGGCTGAGGGGCTCCGGCGGGGGGCTCTGGCCTCCCATGTGCTGCTGGGCTGTGCCCTTGTCTGCCCTTGAGTTAATTCGGGCTCTGCGGGGCTGCGGCGCTTGGAGTGACGAGGATTCCAAGCGGCTGTCAGGTGGCTAAGTATGGAAACAGTAACTGGATCCTGAGCCGCCTGGCCGCCCTCTCCCCTCGAAGCCCCTCCCCTGCTCCCACCCAGCCCCAGCTGCCTCCTCACTGCTGCCCCACCGCGTGGCCCGGGGCGGACGCTCCAGCCTTTTCCGGACATCCTTCATCTCTCCTCCTCACAAGGGGACTGGGCATCGAATGTTCCGTGGGCCTCGCTGGGGATCTCGCTGCGGGGAGTGGAGTGGCCCTGGGTGCAGCTCTTCCCCTCCTGGACTCCCAGGAGCCCCTCTGGCTTCCACGGAGGGGGAGGCTTGTGGGCCGCGGGCAAGCTCCCTTTGGGTTGCGGCTCTCTGCAGGCGGGGCTGGCCGCCACTCCAGCTGCCTCGAGGACCGAGGAGCGTCCGCCTGTTCCGCTCAAGCCAGGGTCAGCCACTGTGGCCCTCGGGGACGGCCCTTCCCTGGGGGCTTTCCCTCTGCTCGGCCTCGTCCCAGCGAGGGCCTGAGAGCCAGGGAAGAGGAGAGCCAGGTTCAAGGTCAGAGTGCAGCGACGCTCGCCCAGCCCACCTGGAGCTCCCGTCCCCCTCAGCCTGCCTCTGACAGGGCCCCTGAACCGCTCTGCTTGCCTGGCGTGAGGCGGTGGGTAGCTCCCCTCAGGATGCAGGGCCTTTGAGTCTTTGACTCTTCAGAGAGTCAAGTGGGGTGGGGGGTCCCCAGAAAATGTGTCTTTGGGTTGAGCTGCAGGTGTGTGTTAGGCCAAATGGAAGCGGTCGCCTCCCATCCCTTCCTCGTGCAGAGATCGGGACACGGGGCTCCTGCGCCCCGACTCGCAGGCCGCTGACTGCGTCCCCCACACACTCCCCTGTCCCCTACGTGTCCTGGAACAGCCCGGGGAGCGTGGCCGGGGCGCCCCACCCGGCGCCGCGTGGGATCCGCAAGGCCCTAACCCGCTATGTTCGTGGAGCCCCCGTCCACGCCTTGCTTGGCCGCACTGGACGCTGGTTGTGCCCACGCAGGTGTGACACAGGGTCATGCTGGTCACGCTGGAATTCAGGCCTCCTCTGGGGGGCGCGCACTGACCCCCAGGAGGACACGGGAGGGCTGCTGTCTTTCCTCCTGAGCCGGCGTGGGCAGGGTCCGGAAGGGGAGGGGCACGGGCAGCTGCAGGGGAGCGGGGCTGGCTCTCCCCGCACAGCCCGCCGTCCAGATCCAGCCCCAGCCTGCGCCGCGCACCCGCTGCGATGCCCTTCCGCAGGCGTCCTGGTTACGGGCCCTGCCGCGGCCTGGGGTGCTGGGGTGCTGCTCCTAGAGCTGCAGCTCCCGCCTGGGGTGGGCAGACGGCACTGGGGGCCCTCAGGGAGGCGTTGAGGAGCGAGGGGGCCGCGCGAGCTGGGGCGTTTATAGACGGGGGCCTTTGAGCGGGGCCTGAGGTGGGGTTGAGCCATGAAAGGGGAAGCCGGAGAATTCCAGGTCAGGGGACAGGGCAAGAGACCCCGGACTGGCGAGAGCCCTCGCGGAGGGACGTGTGGGCATTGGGAACGCCCTGGAAGGCTGGCTCTGTTTGGGGCCTGTGGGTATTGGGCATCAGTGGGACTTTGTGGGGGGGACTGGAGCTGCAGAGGGGGTCAGGTCTGGGCACCCGGCCGGGAGAGGGGAGAGGCTGGACGAGGCCCTTGAGGACTCTGGGTTTGGGAAGAGAAGACAGCGGCGTCCCAATGCCTGGAGCAGGCGCCTCCCGCAGGGCGGCCCGCCTGGACTGGCGAGAGGCTGAGGCGGCTGAGCCTGAGCCCTGTGAGGCTGCGGACCGGCCTCCTTTGCCGGCAGCCTCCGAGCGGCGTGTCCAGGAGGACGACGCCCAGTGACATCGGGGGGCAGTTTGCGGAGGGAGAGTTTTGACACCGGAGACTGACTGTTTTGGGGGCAGCGGGGCGGGGGTGGCGTGTGGGGTGGGAGAGAGTCACAAGGGGCCAGAAAGCGGCTGAGAGCCAGATACTCGAGGCCTTTGGGACAGGTCTCGGGGTGCTGGGGCGGGCACCGGGACGGGAGGGCCCAGGCTGGTCTTCCCAAGAGTGAGTGGCCCGGGCCAGGGCTGGAGGCGAACCCCAGCCTGGGAGACCCTTGCTGTCGAGGCCACAAGCCCCCGCTGCAGGGCAGGCTGAGTCCCCTGGCTGCACCTCGGCGAGGGCCGGCTCGGCGAGGGCTGCTGGGCCTGCGAGGGGGCAGGCCCCCAGGTGGACATCCGCGTGGGGGGCACGTGGACACCCCATTCTCCTTCCTAGTGGACGGGGGTCGGCCCGGCGCAGGTCTCCCACCCGGGTTTCCTGGCTGTGAGGCTTCTGCCCTCCTGGGGCCCGTGGCTGAGACGCCGGTGGACGGGCTGGCTCCGGGTTCCTTGGGCACCCCTCGGGGAGGCCCCACCCTGGAGACCTTCACCAGCCTTCTCGGGGGCCTTGCAGAGTCGGGAGCCCAGGTCTGTCTGCAGAGGCGCCTCTGCCCAGTGGGCACCTGTACTGGCTCCCGGGCCCCTCCCCTCCGTGGTCCTGCCCCCCCCCAGCACATTCCGGGAGTGGGGGGTGGGGGATGGCTCAGGCTGTCGCTCTCCCAGGAGTCGCGTCTTGGCTGAAGGAACGCCCCCCCCCCCATGTGGAGTTTCCCTTGCTCTGGTGGGCGAGTCCTAACTGAAGTTCCAAGTCGTGGCGTCGCGGCACAGGGCAAGGCGGGACAGCCTGGGTGCCCCGTGCACAGGCCCCAGCCCCTCTGTCCCCCTCGGCCTGGTGTCCTCAGCAGGAGGTTAATAGGGCGGTCGGCTTGGCTGAGTTTCTGGAGGCAGCTGTCTGCCCGGGCCAGGGAAGCCCCGTCCGCCTGGGTCCCCGCTCCGCCCGGCTCCGGCCCCTCCCTCTCCCGTCTTGTGTTTGGAGTCGAGGCCCCCGGCACCCCTTGCCCGGCACTGGCCTGCTCTGTCACCTCCTCGCAGCCCTGAGCCGGGTGCTGGCCCAGCCTTTCCACAGCGGGGGCGCTAGTCTCAGGGCGGGGGCTGGGGGCGGTAGCGGCGCCCACCTCTCCAATGCTGGCCTTGCGAGGTCACCAGGTCAGCGCCCCCTCCCCGGGGAGGGCTCAGGGCTGTGGGCTGTTTTGCTGGCTGACCGTCCGCTGCCAGCGTTCAGCTTGGGGGGGCACCAAACTCAAGTGAGCTGGGGCTGGAGGGGTGTCCAGAGCCTGGGTGGGGAGGCTCAGGGCGTGTGCGGGGAGCAGAGGGTGAGAGCAGCCCTGGCTGGAGGGTGGGCCTCTGCTCGGGCATGGCCGGGGCCCCTGAGGGGTGGGGTCTTTGCCAAATGACCCCTCCTGGCCCAGGGCGCAGCAGCCTGTTCCCCGCCTCCAGCCCCTGCCCCTCCTCCCTGGCAGATATTTTTGGATCCTTCTAGAGCAGGGACTTCATTCTGAGCGCAAACAGGTGCAGGCAAAGTCTGGCCTGGAGTTCTGGGCCCGCAGGAAGTGGGTCGCTCCAAGCCCAGCCCAGAGCAAGCCAGGGGAGAGCCCGGGGTTTGGGAGCCCCCTCCCGCCCTCCCCCGCGGTGGCTGCCACACAGCGGCCCCTGGGCCACCTCCAGCTGGCCGTTGGGTTAGGACTGCGGCCAGCCCCGTTGTCGCCCCTAGAATTCTCCCAAGATGGCAGTAGGTGAAGACTTGGCCTCGCTGGGGCTTGGGCACCACACCCCCGCGCACCCGGCTCCAGGCTGCCCCCCCGGCCCCCCCGCAGCCACCAGGGAGCCGCGGCCAGAGCCGCGGCCACTCTGTGGTTTTTCTGTTTCCTCCTTCCCTTGCTCAGGAGATGAGACACCAGAAATGCCCACTGCCCGGGGAGGGGTCGGGTGAGCCCGGGGACAGCTGGGGTGATAGTGGGGTCAGTGGCCTGTCCCCTCTTCTCCTGCCTTTTCCTGCCTCGCCCTCCTGCCGGAGCCGGTAGCTCAGCTGCGGCCTCTCCTCCAGCCCTCTCCCCGCGCCCCAGGGTCCTCGCGCGGAGCAGCGGGGCTGCAGGAGGCGAGCTCTGCCTCTGCCGCCCAGGTGTCACCGAGCCCCCGAGGAGGCCGTCCCGCCCGCCCGGACCGCTCGCGCTGGCTGACCGACGCGGAACGCGCTGTCGGACGCCTAAGACCTTTTCGCTTCAGACGCTTTTCCATGTTAAAAGGCTTCTGACCGTAGCCGGGCTCCGGCAACTGGCCTCCTCAGGCGTCCTGGGGACTGGGCCGCAGACCCGCCCTGCTCCGGCTGCGGTACCCCTGGGGTCCTCTGTCCTCAGAGAGCTGACAGGCCCCAGGGCCCCTGCTGGGGAGTGGGATACAGGCAGATGTCAGGGGCTAAATACCGGTCTCCCATGGTGCGAGGTGGGGGCGGCCTCGGGGCGCCCACAATGGTGTGGGGGGCAGGCCAGGGCCCCGGCTGGGGAGCCCCCGCAGCGGGGAGGGGGAGGGGGCGGGGAAGATTACTGCTCCATGTTGGTTTCTGTGTCCGTGTCCTGCGACTGCTGTAACCAAGGACCCGAACTCGGCTTCAGGCAAGAGGCGCCTCTCTCCCCGCAGGAGGTGCCCAGCCTGACCTCAGGGAGGGTCTCGCTCCCGCTGGGGGCGCTGGGGTCGGCCCTCCCCCCGCAGCTTCTGGAGGCTCCGTGGGCCTTGGGGCTCCGGCCGGGAGAGGCGTCCCTCCTGTCTCCGGCGCTGTCCTCCCCCCGCCGCTGCGCCCTCTGAGGATGCTGGACCCTGGACCGCCTCACCTGAACCAGCTCTATCGGCTGACCCACACCTGGCACCCCGCCTGGCAGGGCAGTGTCTCCTGTGGTGGAACTAGGGGTCCCCAACCCAGGGTCGGGGTTGTCGGCAGCTCTGGAGGGTGGGGCGGGGGCTCCCTCGTGCTCTGTGGTTTGTGGGGTTCTGGAGGAGAGCGGGGCTGGGGGTGCAGGCTCTGCTGGCCTTTCCAGGATGCGCACCCAGCCCGGGGCGGGGAGCCTGGCTAGTGCTGCCCGCTGACCTCAGCCCTGGCCTGCGCAGGGCGGGCGGCTGGGGTCCTACAGCCCCGGTGCCCTCCAGGGAGCTGTTGGAGGCCCCCCCAGGGCTGTGCCCCTCCTCCCACCTGCCTGCTTGCCCCCCGCCCCGTGAGTGCTGTGACTGGAAGGGCAGGGTCTCAGGCCCAGCTCCAGGCTGTCACAGCCGCCTCCTGAGCCGGTCTGGCAGCTCCCCCGGGGCCCCGGCGGGTTCAGTGGCTGGTCCGAATCTCCTCTCTTCCGGAGCTCTGCCCGGGAGCTGAGGGAGGCCTTGCATGTGGCTCCTTCACCCCGTGGCTGTTCTGGGGGCTGGGACACCAGACAGAGGAAGCCAAGACGCGGGTCACGCAAACTTTTATCTGCTGTTTATCGGGGGGCCGAGGGCCGTGGGCGGGGGTGTGGCTTCCGGGCCGGCGGATTCAGGGACCTGGGTGAGGGTGAAGACACGGTGGGCTGACGGAAAGAGGGGTCGAGGATAGGTTTGGTTTTGAGAGTTGACAACAGTTTACGGTTTTGGGGGAAAAAGGAGCAACCCTGTCTCTTTTAAAAAACAGCTTTATTGAGACGTATCTTGTCTATCATGGAATTCACCCGTCTAAGTCCATTTTAAAGGACTGGACATTGTACAAGTGCAGAGTTTTTGGGTAGTCACAAATGTATGCCGCCCTCGGTGCAATTTTAGAACTTCCTGTGTCGTTTCACAAGCCCCTGCCCAGCAGTGCCCCCGCGCCGCCGGGCTCACGCGCCTGCTGGGGCGACGCTAGACACGGTGCACATGTTCCCAAGCGGGCCCATGTTTTGGGGAGACGAGGAACCCCTGGGCCTTTCTGGTGCTGACGGCTCCCTGAGGCCCCTGCCTTTCTGCCTCCCACTCTCCAGCTCAGGGCGGCCGTGCGGGGCGGCCTCTTGCTCCCCACTGGGCGGCGGTGAGGCTGGGAAGCTGGGAAGGAGCCCCGGGGCCTCCGATGGGGCCTGGCGGCGCCACATGGGGCCGTGTGCGGTGTCCACTTGCTCTTGCCCTGCCCTCCAGCCTGCCCTTGCCCGGGACCCTCCTCTCCCTGTGGGAGCCCTGTGGGAGCCAAGGGGCGTGGCCCGTCCTGGCCTGCGAGGCACCAGCTGCCACAGGGAAGGAACGTCCGGGCGGCGAGGGTCCTGCCTGGCTTCAGCGTTTGAAGGGACGTGGGTGGCTGCTGGGGCCCCACGACCGGTGGCCGTCCCCCGGGGTGGGGTGTGCTCAGAGGGGCCCGGAGGCCTGGCCTGCAGAGGGCAGGACCCCTGCTCACTGAGGAGGCCTGACCCCCATGTTGGCCACTGGGGGCCAAAGACAGGGAGCAAGTCGCTCCCCAGGGAGACACGGGATTTCTGGAATGTTCTGTCGTCCAGTGGCCCGAGGCGACTAGCAGCTCTGTAAGCTGGACACTCCAGGCCGGCAGCATGTGGGGGCAGCGCGGCTTTGTGCGGGGCTGCTTCTGTGTGGAACTGACGCCCCTGGGCTTGCATCTGCTCCCCCAGGAAACTGCCAGGGTTCTAGCCGAGAAGCTTCCGTACCTCACCTGGGGGCGTGGGGCAGGGAGTTCTGCGGCGGGTGTGTGTGGAGCGGCCGAGCCACACCCCAGGCCAAGGCACCACGGCTCTCCTGACCGACCGCGGGCAGGGCCTGCTGACCTGGGTCGCGTGGCCGAGGGAGCCCAGAGACGTGGCCCTGGCCCAGGCTGGGGACGGCGTCAGCGCCCCAGATTGAGACTCAAGCGGCCTCCTCCCGGCCCTGGGCCAGGGATGGGCTGGGCCTGGGTCTGTGCTCCTTCCGCCCGCCCAGCCATGGCAGCTCCACCTGGACCCCGGGCCCCGGACCCATCTTGGGGCCCACGGGCTCAGACTCCCAAGGCTCACTGGGCACCCCAGAGTGAAACCTTCGGCTCCCCAGGGGGCAGCCTCCAGATCCCCGGGGAGTTGTGGTCCCTTGGAGGGCCGTGGGGGTGGGGGGCCAGTCAGCTGCCTCCGTCTGTCTCAGAGGCAGCCCCTTCTCCCTCCCTCCCCCCGGCCGCAGGGGTCCCTGGCGGACCAGGCGCCCCGGGAGCGCCCCTTTAGTAACTGAGCCAGGAGGGGTTGGGGTTGGTGTTCTGCTCGAAGGATTTGAGGTGCATCCCCTCCCCACGTCGTGGGGGACAGTGCCAGCTGGGGGTGTGGGGCCTCCTGGCACCGCAGGCGGCTTCTCTCTTGTCCCCCCAGTCCAAGAATTCACCAGGGAGTGGTGGGCTGGGCTTGTCTGTGGACTTTGTGGGTTAGAAATGATTGTGTTGAAGTCTTACACTGTCCTTTGTAAGGGGGAGGAAGAGGGCGGGTTCAGGAGTCTCTGTCCTGAGGCCAGCTCACCCCTCACTGACCGGAGTGTGTGGGGTGCGTGTGTGTGGTGGGATGTGTGTGTGTGTGTGGTGGGGTGCGTGTGTGGTGAAGTGTGTGTTGGGTTTTGTGTGTGTGTGTGTGTGTGGTGGGGTGTATGTTGGGTTGTGTGTGTGTTTGTGTAGGGTGTGTGTGTGGTGGTGTGGGGTTGTGTGTGTGTGTGTGTAGTGGGGTGCATGTGTACGAGGGGTGTGTGTGGTGGGGT
>PVIJ01011760.1:0-53068 GCA_004024925.1 Scalopus aquaticus
ATCCTCCCCCTCCCCCCACCCCCCCAAGTGTCTCTCTCCTATTTGGTTTCCCTGTAGTCCTGTTATAAGTGAAATCATTCGATATTTTTCTCTTTCTTTCTGGCTTATTTCACTGAGTATGATCCCCTCTAATTCCATCCATGTCGCTGCAAATTGCATGTGTGTATCTTCTTTGAATGCTGAATATATTCCATTGTGTGTATGTACCACATCTTCTTGATCCAGTCATCTATTTTTGGACACTAGTCTTAACGAAAAAGGCAAAGGAGAGAAACAAGGTGCCAGGGACTACTACAGAGACAGGGCACGTGAAGCCGCAGGACAGAAAAGGCCCCTTTTGTGAGGCCTGGGAAATATAAACGGAAGAAGGTAAAGAAAAGGGAGCGAAGGCACCCGTGGGAAGACAAGGTGAGCTCAGAGGGATGGCTTCTGGATTTGTGACTTCCATAACCCCAGACAGCTGCCGGCAGCACACAGCCTCTCCCACCCAAAGGTGCAATGTAAACCCCAAATGATTGTGAATGCCACGTAGGCAGGGATGTTATGGGGAAAGAAAGTGACAGCAAGTCAAGTCTTCATGAGAAAATGATATTTCTGAGGATACCGAGACATCTGTCTGGATGAATCAAAAGAGAACGGTAGTTTGGTCCTTTGCTCTGTACAGACTGGTCATGCCATAGAGGAGAGAGGGGCCAGGGAGGGGTCATGGAAACCGACAGTGACAGTGCATGAGACTATGGGCAAAGGACCAGGTCTGAGTTGTTCCTTCATCTGCAAAGCAGAAATATGAACACGCGTATGTTCTCACAGTAGTGAGGAATAAGTCATTTTTGAAACCGTTTTCAGAAACCCTCAAATACTTCAAAACAGCATCTCTGAACGATCCCATTACTGAGCTAGCCTGTAGCAACGACGGCTATGAGGATGGCTAATGTCTTGTACCTTATTCGTGTATCAGAAAAAGACACATTTCCTTCTGCAACTGGAAAACACACCAGAAGAATAAGGTTTCCCACCTGCCTCGATGCACTGGAATGTCTTTATTATTCCTTGTGATATGGAGTTAACTGAAGGGTTATTGTGCTTAGTGAGAATTTCCTCTCCATAAAGGCCCCAGTGAAAGGTAAGGACATTCCAAAGTACACTCACAGAGTGAAAAAGGGACTTTAAGTGGTGCTCCCAAACACCTGGGTTACATCATCAGAAACCCGTATTTGACTTGGGCAAGCATTTGGATGAGTGGTTTAAATTTGGGCTGAAGAGCTAGAGTCCAGCCCAGGGACTACTTCAGTGCTGCTGCTTATTTTCTCTGATCGTGGGCAAGCCATACTCTTTGGGCCTCAGGCTTGACCCCAGGAAACAGGACTGTCTAGGGTTCACACGTGCTCACAAATGTAAATGAACATTAGAAGTGATAAAGTGATAATCTATCACTCTAGGGAACACCGAAAAAGCACCATACGTGTACAGAAAAAAGGTCTGAGAGACCTCCCCCTCCAATTGTATTATATTATTTGAAAACAGTAATAAAACCTTTTCTAACTTTCTGGGAAGATAAAATAGATTTAGTGACTTAAGCCCTAGTCTGTTTTAACATTTGAGGCTGGCTTCAAGTAACACTTGTGTTCAGAGATCAGGCACCAATAAGTTTTTTTCAAGGACAATCATAACATTATTGGAATACGCAAAATGGAATATATATCAAAAAGACAAAGTTGTGCGATATTTCCTAATCCACTGTATATCCGTCCTCATTTTTCCAATGGAGCATCACTCCCTGAACCAGAAAATAATCTGTGCTGTGTTCAAGACATTTACATTGCTATTAAGCAAATTATCAGATCATCTTAAGCAGTTAACATATAGTGTAAGCAGAAATGTGTGATTCCCTGCCTTCAGTAGCTTTGACTCAAATCCTTCCCTACGAGAGGCGAGGGACAGAATCACAGAAGACATACTTCCTGAGTCTGTTAGTTCTGTGGTCCTTGAAACAGACCAAATCCAAGTTCAGTGCCCCAGCACCTCTGCACCAGTCAATGGTGATATCAGCACCAGCACGAAACCAGGTTTACACATAGATAAGAGAGGATTGGATTGTAGGGTTAATGAAGGGCATTATTTAATCTCAATTTTACCATTTAAATGGATTTGCTCATCACTTCTTTTATAGATAAGTAAAAATATACCAGAAGCAAATTCTCTGCAAATAGTCTTACAAGACTTGCTGTGCCTCTTTGTGAATACAAATATGTGGGGGGTGGGGTACATCCCAGGAAGCTGACTGTCGGCCACATAGACTTTCTGGTGGCCATTGCACTACTGGTCTTTGTGGCTGGCCTGCTCAGGTAGCCCTGAAAACACAGGCACAAACACTAGCGCTTTCATACACATGATCTCAGCACACGGGAATTACAGTTCTAGAAACAATGACTTCAGTTTAAATACTTACGGTTTAAAAAAATACATTTATTTACCTTCTTACATTGTGGTTAATTAGTATTTAATTTCTCCCCTTAGCTGTAGTTCTCATAGGGTCAGAACAGGGGAGGGAAGAACATGACAGGGTTAACTATTTAGGTTTCATGAATTGGAAAACCGTGGATGAAAAATCTCTAAATGCAAAACACAAATGTTCATGAGCCTAAAATATTGGAAAACTGGGTTTATGATTTTTTTCCCAATATAAATTAAAAGAATGCCTGGACATCTGACCCTATTTAAAAAAAAAAAGATTTTTGGTAAACATTTGAAGTTACGATAAAAACTGCAAGAACAATGAGAGGAAATCCTTTGAGAATTTCATATATTTTCAGTAGCTCTGTGTGCGAGCACGTGTCTGTAAGATTAACAGGAAACAAGGTTCTGGAAGTTTCTGGAAGAGGGAGTAGCGGGAGGAGGGGAGCAGAGAAGGGGAACAATTTTATGACTGCATCATGATGTGGCTGGTTATATTCGTTATTTAAAGGAATATACTTTTGGGCCACAGAGATTCTCCTTGAGACAAGCAGGTAAAATCTCTCTAGTCAGATCCTGGTTCTACAATATTATCAACAAACCCCAAAAAACAACCATTGAATATTTAGGATGCTCTAGGCACTTTGCAAAGGGCCATCTCATTTAACACTCACTCTCTATCTTTGAGCTAGCAATTATTATCCGCTCTATTTTACAAACTAAGAAGCAGCCAGAGAGGCTGTGTAATTTGCCCAGCACCACAGAGCAGGGCTGGAGTTTAAACTCTGAAGGACACCATCGGGAGAGGGGGGCAGAACTATTCAGTGGGATGGTGGGGAGTGTGGAGGTGTTCTGGGGAGTCATTATGACTGGAGGTGGGGATACACTGTTGGTTTTCAGTGGATGTTACCCAGGTCTTTGATAACAAAATGTCTTTACAATTTTTTCCTTTAAGAATTATTTTTATCAGGCCTCCCTGGTGGCGCAGCGGTTGGGCGCTGCGCTATGGAGCTGTCGGCAGCGGAGACACGAGTTCAATGCCCGGCCGGGGAGAGTCCCACATGGCATGGCAGACCTCTCTGGCCTCGCCTGCTGCTCCCCTCAGCAGTGTGTTTCTGTCGATCTGCCTGTTCTGCTCCCCATTCTGTCTCTGGTGAACCCTCTTGGCGCCCCACGCCTCTGGCCTGTATCCTAGCATTGTATGCGTAAATAAATAAATCTTTAAAAAAAAAGAATTATTTTTATCAATGGTGAATGAAGCCTTAATTTTTTCTTTCTTTTGCAGGAGCCCTAATTTTTAATGGGCCTGCATCTCCTCCTGTGACTTAATCCAAAGACTATATAAAAGTTTGAAGTAGTCTCTAAATAATTATTGTAGCTGTTTAGGAGGGAGGGAGGAAAGGAGGAAGAGAGAGAACGGCAAGCCAAAAGAATAAAAAAAAGAAACCAAATATAATCATCCACAACCAATCTGCTAAGTCTTCATTACTTTTAAGTCATAAGTAACATTGCTGTTCACACCTTATATTATTACTATTAAGATAGCCTTTTTCAAACTAATAAATAAATTTGGGGTGATTATTTGACATTGTGAAAACACAACTTAACAAAGATTTTCTACCATCATTCTTTAAAAAAGTCTTTTGCAGGGCAATTATAGTCTAGTATCAGAGATTTACAAGTGAGTACACTTGTTGCATTTTGAGGTATCTTAACAACAAATAGCCATGTTCCATTAACAAAGACCACTACAGGAAAATCCTGTTGTGTAAACATGTTACTAGTACCTAGAAATCAAGGTCTTTGCAATTTTATACTTCTGAAGAAGTAAAGTTGATATGGAATAAAAAAGTGCTCTCTCTCAGAGAGATTTGAAATTTTCTAAAGAGAAATCTCTGTGGAAGTCACTCATGGTACAAATCTGTTGAATGAAAAAAATTTCTGAACTATCATAGTAAAAAACATTTAGGACAGTATAATTCTAATGTTGCAGCTACCTTAAATTTAACTTTAAAATGTGTGCAATCTGAAGTAAATTGTGTAAATCTTAAGTAAAATTACCTTTTATTCATAAGTGGTTCTGTATTTCTGCCTTTTAACATTTAATGCATTCTGAAATGGAAAGCACTAGAATAAATAACTGATAGTGGACATACCTGAGGGTATATCCCAATATTACCTCAATTAAAAAAATTTTTTTTAAAAAGATGTCCTAAAAAAAAAAAACACCTTTAATTAAAAAAATAAAAACCTCTCTATTGAGGCAGGTCCTATCAACCCTTCTTCCCACTGAGTCAACTGATTTCCAAAGGTCTGTTTTCTTTGAAGGTGGACATTCAACACCACTGTCTCATCAACACAAATTCAGTATTACTCTTTTTCTTTCCAGAAGCAACAAAATACCTTCCAGTGAGAAAGTATTTTTAAGAAATCCTTGTCAAAAACCACCCCTGTAGAACATTTTTGAAAAGATGTATAGAGATAGCCCAGAGGCTCTTGTCCCATCTTGAGACCCTTACCTTCGTTTTCTGTATTGGCTGGCACAGAGTCGACCCCAAAAGGATGCCAGGGCTGGAGGTCATCCAGGCTGAACTCTCCGTTCACGGGGAGAAGCTCCACGGTGGTTTTCGTCTCGGTCAGAGATGGCATGAGTGCGTCATTCCCGTAGCTGATTCTGGGTTCACTAATCATGTTGGCCAAGACGTCATCTGAGTAGTTTTGCTCTTTCTGAAGCAGCTCATCTAAACAAAACAAAGCCATGTCCTTGGTGAGGGTCAGCATCGGCCACAAGAGCTACAGCAGCCACCCCACCCTGTGTGCCAGGACTGACTTGAACTGTTTGACCTGTACAATCTCATTTATCATGCAGGAGGAACCGAATCACCATCTTCCAGATGTGAGAACTGAGGCACCTGCCATTAAGCCACTTTCCCAAGGTCATACCTGCAAGTGCCAGTGGTGGGATTTGAACCCACAGAGAAGAAGCAGATGCTCCCAGAGCTGAAAGAGCTCAGAGCTAAATCACCACTGGGAATTTGACATGGAATTTCAAGTGAAAAACATGCTTCGGTGAGGGGTTCACAGCTGCAAACAGGAACAATTTTTCTCACATCCAAGGACAGAGACAGCAAATCCCTGGTCCTGCCTCCAATGCTTCTAAGGACAAGAAAAGCATGATCGGGCCTCCCTCGCGGCTCAAGGGGTTAAGTCTCAGCATGTTGAAGTTATCACAGCCACTGTAGCATGAGTTCAATCCCCGGCCAGGGAGCTTCCCACTTGGCGCAACAGACCTCTCCTGTCTCGCCTGCTGCTCCCCTCAGCAGTGTGCTTCAGTAGATCTGCCTGTTCTGCTCCCCACTCTGTCTCTGGTGAATCCTCTCACCACCCCACACCTCTGGCCTACACCCCAGTTCTTGTATGCATAAATAAATAAATCTTAAAAAAAAAAAAAGAAAAGCATGACAGAAGGAAGGGCTGCCTGCTTCCTTCTGGAAAAGTTCTCCTGGTTTTGCTCAAACACCATTGCTTTTTCCAAAAGCTACCTCGTGTTGCATGATCTAGATTCTGAGGCAACAGAGAGGCACTGCCTGGGCCATCCCAGGTGTGGCCTCTGCAGATGCAAAGCTCTGCCCCAGCCTCGTCTTCCATGGGCTGACCATCCCTTCCTCATGCCATGTCTCGTGACCTCAGGTCAACTCTCCTGCCTTTCTCCTCTGCTGTTTCTCTTTTCCAAAGAATGCCATCGGTGTTACCACTTCATAAAACTCACTGAAAACAATCAACTTTATGGAACATAATTGATTTATCTGAAATTCTTCATGTCTGATGAAAATAACCAATGATACATGTTATTATTGAAAATATTTTTCTTAGAAAAGAGAGCTTGGAACAGAACCCAATATCAAGTGTAGTTATGCTTTAAAACCATGGTATCACAAGATTCACAAATCTCATTAGGTTGCCAAAGATGCACCAAGGTTTTTGTGTGACATGTTTTTTAAAAATTGGAACCCATTAAGAGCATGTGTGCTATTAACAATATTAATCAGAATATATAATTTTTCAATCATACCACTGTCAAGAGTTTACTACATCGTATATTTCAAACCAATCATTAGTTACTATTATTGCTGCAGAAAATAAAATCAGGATTTAAATCTGATTTGCAACATTTTACTATCCTCCCTGACATTCTTTTTTAAATTGACAAAAAAAATTATCTGAAAAATTAAAATTCTGCTCAAATATATCTATTAAAACAATCTTGACAGAATAGGATGAAAGCATGTGATTGAAATCCTTCCAGGGAGTCAGCTTTATTTCAAGATACTTTAAATGATAAAATCCCAAGCAAATCAGTCCTCCATCTCATTTGAGTTATAATAAATACCTGTTCACTGTGGCACTATTCTAAAGTTCAATATTTGATGTCTGCAATGACCTTTCCCAAACAGATGAAATGCTCCCCATTAGATTTCTTCCAATATTTTCATGTCTTACAGAGTCATAGGTAATGGCTAATAACTTAGCCAGTGTCTGCCTTAATAAATCAAATGGACATTTCTGTTGTATAAATCTTATGCTTTGACTGTTAAGCACTTACTGTACGAAAGAGCAACTCTTCTGGAATAATTATTGGTGCTTCTACGTTCATCTTGAGAGAGGATAACCTTTGTCAGCACCATCCGCTCACCTGGTGCCATGTTGTTCTCGGTGACTGCATTTTTATCAATTAACCTCCTTTTCCATCTGGAAACATTTTCTGTGTCTTGCACACAGTTCTGAGCTTCTTCCCCATGAGCCCTCTGAATGACACTTCTTGTGACCTTTTCCTAATCTCTTCATACCTATTATCTTCTTGTATTCCTCTTGCTGTAATTATCCCCTTTAGAAATCCCATCCACTCTTGAAACCCTAAGGATCTCCCACTTTGGATGAATCTGAAAAGTGTTTCCCTAACTTTGACTTTTCCTTCCCAGTCTAGTTTATATACTTCTAACAGTTTGCTGGATCAATGAATTTAGATCTTCCACACGCTTAGTACGTACAAAACTATTTAGTATGTACAAAAGAAAAGCATGACCGAAGGGCTGCCTGCTCCTTTCTGGAACAGTTCTCCTGGTTTTGTCCCTTGTTCTCTATTCTGTTTTCTAGTTTTCTAATGACAGAACCATTCTCCAGTCGTAGGTCTAAAACCTTCAGTACAACCAATACCTCTGTATTTCTTCTGAGTCCCACATTTTATTACCGACAACTCCCTTCTAATTACATTTCTGGATATTCTTACTTCTCATTCCCACTTCTCACTATTAACCTCCCTGTACCACCACTGATTTTTGTTTTGTTTTGCCTGGATCGCTGTGATGGCCTCCTCCAGTTTTTATCCCTCTCTATTCCCACACCTTCTAAAAAAGATTTATTTATTTATGCATACAAGAACTGGGGTGTAGGTCAGAGGTGTGGAAGGTGAGAGGCTTCACCAGAGACAGAGTGGGGAGCAGAATAGGCGGATCTACTGAAATACACTGCTGAGGGGAGCAGTGGGCGATACAGGAGAGGTCTGCTGCGCCATGTGGGTCAGCTGCCTGGCCAGGGATTGAACTTGGGCTGCAGTGTCTGAGGACAGCTTCATAGGCTGAGACTTAACCCCTTGCACCACCAGGGAGGCACCGAATTCTCATTTTCTACCGAATTAATGCCAAATTCTTTCGCTAGATGCTAAAGGTCCCACCTCATCTTTCCAGCTGTGAGGCTCATACCTCTTTACTGTACACACCTGTGATTTGTGGTTTATCAGGAGCAGTATACATTTGCCCTTCATGGCACAGTGTCTGGCTATGTTAATGAGGCAACTTTGAGAACCACTCTAGGCTTACCCAAAGATGTGGCCTGGTCATGGGATTAGGGGTGAAACTTTCTAGCAAATGAACCAAACCCAAGGAGAGAGCAGTGAGAACCTCCAGTCTATAGACAGGTAGTCAGTCAGTAGAAGCACAGGTGACAAACTGGCATCTGAAGTGGGGGGGGGGGCGGGGCAGTTTTGTAGCACTACGTTCTCAACCTATAGGATCTGATGCTCTCTTCATCACGTGGACAGAGTCACAACTGAGTCGAATTGTAGGACACCCGCCTGATGCGGGAGAATATCTGGGCCTGAGGAAAGACATCCACGCAATGGGACAGACGTGCATTTGTCAGACAGCATCCTAGGGGATCCCCTGCCAGGACCAGGCTTTCCCACAGAACACCTTTGCAGGACACCTTTGCTCTCTGCTCCTGCTGATTAAATTACTGAGGCTACATACCCTCAAAAACCATCTTCTCTACTGCTCTTCTCTCAGCAACTCTATGACGAGGTTATTGTCTTTGGAGGCCAAGAAACTGAGGCTGGGAGATACAATCCAATGTCTTCAAGTCACCATTGCCAATGAGCATTGGTGCTGAAATCCGAGTCCTGAGGTGCATAACACCAACCTCCTGCACTTAACCCCACCTATCCAGCCTCAGGGTGCCAGTACCACAAGGCTGTGCTTTCACAGAGTGAACAGAGTGTGGAACACGTTTTGAGTTAAACAGACTCCATCTTGTCTCCAATGCCATGCTGAGACTTCAGGGGAACTATGCGACTCAGCACTTGTGACTGACAATGAGAAATACATATTTGGAAGGAAAGAGGACACCTGCCACCCCTGACAACACCCCCAGCGTCCTGTCTGGAGACTTTCGCTCACCACTTGGGGACAGGCAGATGGGCGTAGGACATAATCCAAAAGGTTTCGCAATAAATAGTGACTTAATGTCGGACCACTTCTCTGCCTGATCCTTTAATTTCCCTCAGTTCTGACCCCAGTGTACACACCTTGGGTGGTCTGCCCCTCGGGGGTGGGCCTGAATCATAGTTTCTATTCTCAGCCCCCACCTTGATAATACTGCAGCCTGATCATTTCTCTTGTGATGACCGGAGGAAGCAGGCATTAAGAGCACAAGTGTCCCATAAAAGTCTTCCACTCTTATGGGCTTAGCCCCCTATTTCAATACAGCAGCCCCACTGGGAAGGCCACTGGCTTGGCCCCCTGAAGCGGGAATTCCCAGGTGTGGGAGCTGGAGGGTGTCTTGTTCCTACGTCAGCCCAAGGTGATAAAAGAGAGTAGAGCAGTAAAAATCTTCTATCTGTACCTCATAAAATATCCAGAACATTTTAGGTTGAGGTAAATTATGGCATCCCCTTTTCTTTTTTATCTCCTGTACTTTTGGGAAGAAATTTCTTCCAAATGGCCACAAAAATATCCCCTGTGGTGGTTAATTTTCCCAGTTTATTATATTCATTTTCAGAAAATGGAAGTGAGGATAAAATATTCAAGAAATGTTATATTTTTCACGAGTGAAAAGCACGTAATTTTTTTTTGGGGGGGGGGAAAGACTAGCAGAAATCCACATTCCTGTCTCAATTGAACACAGGAGATTTAGAAACACCTCTGACTATCTCATTTGGAATAATGAAGTGATGTGGTTTTTATGGGGAAAAGGAGGATGGAAAGGATGGATTACCATTAGCTGGAGAGGGTTCAATTTTATCACCTTAAAAGGTCTATGGCAGGGGCCTCCCTGGTGGCGCAAGGGATTAGGAGCAGTGCTGTGGAGCTGTCAGCAGCTGCGGTGAGAGTTCGATGCCTGGTCAGGGAGATTCCAACATGGCGCAGCAGACCTCCTCTGCCTCGCCGGCTGCTCCCCTCAGCAGTGTATTTCGGTCCATCTGCCTGTTCTGCTCCCCACTGTGTCTCTGGTGAACCCTCTCGCCGCCCACACCTCTGGCCTGCACCCCAGCTTGCATGCACAAATAAATCTTACAAAAAAAGTTTCTTAATTTTTCTTTTTTTAAAAAAGATTTATTTGGGCATACAAGCTGGGGTACAGGCCAGAGGTATGGGGTGGCAAGAGGGTTCACCACAGAGTGAGGAGCAGAACAGGCAGATTAATGGAGATACACTACTGAAGGGAGAAGGGGGCAAGGCAGGAGAGATCTGCTGCGCCATGTGAACGCTGCCGAGAGAGCTCCACAGCACTGCGCTTAACCGCTGCGCCACCAGGTAGGCCCCAGTTTCTTAGTTTAAAAAAAGTCTAAGGCAGTCAACTACCTGTGACATCATTAAGTGCTTGGATGTTGACCAATGGCTAATGCTCCTGGCACTGGGCAATTCTGCCTGTGATAAAACAAACAAACAAACCAAAAACAAAACCCAAGTCAAATGGGATCATTTCATTGGTCATTCTGAGTGGGACTTGATCTCTGAACTCCATGGCGTGACTAATCACCAGAAACCACATTTCTACTATGTTGGTGGCCCTGATGGACGATCTTATTACCTGAATTAATTTAATATTTTATTACAATGCTTTGATGGCAAATAATAGGGATTTCTAGAGCTTTTAAGCAGCTACGTTTGCCAACAGCTGTATTAAACTAAAACACTGGAGGCTCGTTCCCCCCAAGTCTCTCCTTTTTTCTTAAAAGCTATTTGTTACTGCCACAAATTGCAGCAGTTACCACCAGAGTCAAGTATCTTCTCCTATAATATCCAAGCTTTGTAGGTAAAAATGAAAATGTTTAACGGAGTTTCAATCCTGGTAATATTTGATTTACAGTTTAAACAGTAATAGAGCTTTTATTTCAAATATTAAACATACAAGGAGCCAGACGCTTCACCTTGCCCTTTGAAAAATGCTTTGAGGATATATATTAGGCATATTTATAGTAAAAAAGGGGTGAAAACCCCACGTAGCTCTCACTGAAAATATTTTAAAGACAGCAACACTGAAAGAGACCCTGTAGTGATCTCACCTTCAAATAAGCAGGAATATTTTGTTTCTGGAGAAGCAAGAGTGGCTACAAGGGCTCTTTTGGAGAGAACGGCTTCAGAAAAGGACTGATGAATGATGAATACATGGATTCTAGATAATTCCTTTAATACTCTTTTAATTATTAATCCACTAGTCAAACTCCTTCTGAAAATTTAATGGCCACATTTAGGTTTCAAGAAAATAAGGTTTACAGACAGATGTTCAATCTGTTCTCTCTTACAAGTCTGAGTTGACTTCCTGAACTAACCAACCTCTTGCACCCACTTTTAACACATTTGAGTGGGGAGAAAAATTTCTTTCAAGCACAGGAGATTCAACCTCAGTCCTTCCCCCTAAAAATCACACATATTAAATGTCTGATTTGGAGGGTTGGTGCGAACATAAGGTTTCCGAGGTTTGCTGGGTTCTCTTTTGTATAATATCAAATCTGAATTGCTATTATTATTTTTCTCTATTTTTTACTTCTTCTGGTTCCCCGTGGATAAACATAAGCTTATCTGCAGCTTCTCCTTCAAACAGAAATTTCCTTTCAACTTCATCTAACCAGGGATTCCTGACCAATTCTTATCTTTCTAATAACCATCTTTACTTATGCACCTGGAAGAAGAGAGGAGCGCAGCTCTGTCCAATGCAATCCTCACCCCCTTCAACTGCCACAGCTGCCCTGGACGTCTTTGTTAAAGGGATGTAATTTTTTCACTATGAAGAAGCTCCACTGTAAATTTGCCTCAGCCATTCTGGGTATGTTGCCCACATCAGGACTGTGAGATCAGATTTAATTCTGCCCTGGCAGTGCTATGCATGCCTGATGCCAGCTCAGCACGTCACTGCCACACCGTTCCACAGAGTTAACATTGCCAGGGCCTCTGAATCTCTAAGTCTTGCTCCCTTCACCTGTAAGAACAGAGGACGGACAGTCTACCCAGCTCCTTCACTTCAAATGCTTTATCTCTACTCTGGCTATGGAGGCGTCTTCTGGGAACTGGTTAGAAATGTAGACTCTGGGGCCTCTCTGGTGGCACAGCGGTTAGGCGCTGCACTGTGGAGCTGTCGGCAGTGGCAACGTGAGTTCGATGCCTGGCCGGGGAGACTCCTACATGGTGCAGCAGACCTCTCCTGCCTCCCCTGCTGCTCCCCTCAGCAGTGTATTTCTGTCGATCTGCCTGTTCTGCTCCCCACTCTGTCTCTGGTGAACCCTCTCGCTGCCCCACACCTCCGGCCTGTACCCAGTCTGTATGCACAAATAAATCTTTAAAAATAAAAGAAATGCAGACTCTGTTTCCATCCCAGCTAGAGAATCAGAATCTGCACATGAATGCGATGCCCACCAGCACTTTACACTTGTTGTAACCAAATGTCACCACCGCCATAAGTTATACAGAGGCACGGCCACCCAGTGGCCTCGTTCTCCCCTTCAGGAAAGACTAACAAGCCTCTAAACAAAACAAAACACTTTATGAAAGATGAGTATGGCCAAGAAACTGTACCACCAGGGGAAAACCTTACTCCCAAACACGCCAAAGTCATATTCTTCACACCCAGCACACTGCCGCCTTCAGGCTCTTGTTCCTGGAAACGCTGCTGAACCAGAAAGTCACAGGAAATTAAGGGACAGGCACGACTTTCCTTGCCAGACCCTGTGTCAGACAGGAAGGCCCACGACAGCCTGAGTAGGGAAGTGTGTGGGAAATGGTTGACGTTATCCAGACTTTGGGAAAGGAACCCACCGCAGTGTGGAGGGCACCTGAGGACACCCACAACCCTGCTCGCCCCCGCTAAGACCAGCCCCAGCCAGGCAGGACACTTTTTTAAAAAAAAAAAATTATTTATTTATTTATTTATGCATACAAGAACTGGGGTATAGGCCAGAGGTGCGGGGCAGTGAGAGGACTCACCAGAGACAGAGTGGGGAGCAGAATAGGCAGATCTATTTAAGTACACTGCTGAGGGGGGCAACAGGTGAGATAGGAGAGGTCTGCTGTGCCATGTGGGAAGCTCCCTGGCCGGGGATGGAACTCAGGCCTCAGTGGCTGCCAATAATGTCACAGTGTTGAGACTTTAACCTCTGTGCCACCAAGGAGGCCCCCAGGCAGGACACTCTTCCCAAGCATGAACTTACTTCGGTGGAGTAGATGCTGTTTGGAGTGCTGCTTTGGGGGAGATCCTATGTGGTCTTCAAGGAGTGCTTACATATGGCCGGAATGTGCTGACCTATGTGTGGTTGCCTTACAGTGAAGGATTGTGTCTTGTAGGACATCTGAATAGTGTGAGATCACCAATGACACCTCCATTTCTGTGGCCTTTTCATACGCATTAACTCCTTTGATATCCCCAGTGGGATTATCACCTCCACTGACAGTTGAGCAAACTGTGATATTCATTTTGAGAAATACACTTCAACTTAGCATGGGGCAGAACTGGGATTCGAACCCAAGTACTCTGATTCCAAGCGCTACGTTTTCCATAGTCCTCCCAAAATCCCATTTTATGGATGACAAGTTCTTTCACTTTGATTAGTATTAACTATTATAGAAATATATCACAAGCATCCTTCTTGGCCTAGATTTTGAAAGATTTGGTCCATTTGAAAGGGATGACTTCAGTGGAATCTTTTTTGCTTATGACAAAACTAGGGACGGTCAAGGGGCTCTTCGTGGTGAGCAGAGCTAAAGAGCCCGCTGGGTCTCAGCTGCCCAACCATCACTTGTCCTCTTCTTGGGGAGCAGTCCCTCCTCAGTGGTAGGTTTTCTCCCAACATTAATTTCCCATTTCTTTAGATTTCCCTCTCACGGGAATGCTGTCATAAATTTGATAGCCATGTGAACTGTCATTAGATTTCTCCAGTTCTGAGTCAAATTTAAAATAATTTATATCCCTTTGTATTTTGAGTTGTTTAAATAATAAAACAGTGGGTTGGCTGTGCACTCGATCACCCCAAATATTCCTTTCCCAACACTGAGGTGACCGAATATCCCAATGGCCCAGTGTGACACAGCTTTGGACCAGATGGCTATATTTTCCAAACTTTTTTGGGAAATATAAACACATTATTGTCCTACAAATCTAACTTTCACTCTGACCTCCAGAAAACTGGGTCAGTCTTTTTATTTTTAGTCACGCTATCCAGCTTGAAGATCTCTGAGTCAAAATTCAACTCTGTGTCTAAAACTAGGGCTATTTTTCCAGGAGTTTCACGGACCCAGATTTTCACCAGAGCATGCTTTGTCTAGTTAACAATGACAATCTGTCCCTGGGAGCAACACAAACAGGACTACATGACACTTGTGAGCAGATTCCTCATTGCAAGTGATGTTTTCCTGAAGGATCATTTGTCTGGAGTGAGACTGAGGGTGTGGAAGGAGTCCCTTTTCTCTGAAGACAGATTTCCTTTTGACTTTTATATGGCATAGATCAAACAACTTAGACCACAATGCCAGTCAGAAGCCAGATAAAAGCCAGTCAGGCTGCCGGCCTCTAAAAACAGATTAAAGACTTCCTTCTTTGTGCTGACTTGAGGAACTTTTGCCTGATCCTATTTCCAATTACATCAAGAGTCTTGGTCCTGCTTGGGTAGCTGAGGCCTAAACAATCCCCCAAGGAGATCTTGTAAAGTTTAGATTAAAACTCAGGTTTACATAATCACAGAAATAATCTCCACGGGTACGCTACGTTATCATTCTCATATATAAATAAATGTCCTAAAAAATGTCTGTGTTTTGAGCAAACACAGAATGAAGAGTTTAGGGCAAATAGGTCTGCAAGTTAATTAAAAAAAAAAAGACAATTTATGTAATATTTTCAGGACTTTAATTATATTCAGATAAAAAGTCACTTCCGTGGTGCTGAAACCGTAGTGTCAACTTTAACCCGAGTCTGTCTGAATGTTTCCCTCTTGGTCAAGATTTGCTGAAAGCAAGGCCTCCCTGGTGGCCTAGGGGTTGAGTCTCAGCATTATCACTGTGACGGCCCAAGTTCAATCCCCAGACAGGGAGCTTCCCACATGGCACAGCAGACCTCTCCTGTCTCACCCGCTGCTCCTCTCAGGAGTGTATTTCAGTGGATCCACCTATTCTACTCCCCACTCTGTCTTTGGTGAATCCTCTCACCACCCGTACCTCTGGCCTATACCCCAGTTCTTCTATATAAAAATAAATTAAAAAAACCCTTACAATAAAGGAATAATTCTAAAAAAAAAAAAAGATTTGCTGAAACCATATATAGCCACCAAGTATACACACAAACTACATCACCTTTGCAAAAGAAAATGACGGGATTTCTATGTTCATAGGCCTGAAACATAAATCACTGGGTTCATATGGTCTGGTCCACAGGAAACAGCTGTCTTTTCACATGCCAGAGGAGAGACTGGCTGTGTAGGGCAGGAGAGTGTACTTCTGGCTAAGCAACAGGATCTCCAAAAGTAATCATGGTGATGTGGAGTTCACTTTGAACTTGTCTTTAAGAGCCTAACCCCACAGCCAAAGCGAGGCCTTCACTGTGATTCCTCCTTTCTATGAAAAATGTCACCAGTTGGTAGCAATTACAAGTCATATAAATCCAGTGCAAACACTGTAGAAAACATAATAACAATTATTCAGGTGCGGTCCACCAGAGATAACCAAGAACAATATATATTTTAAAATAGTTTTATCCTTTACAGAGTTGATTATCTTATCTCTTCCTATCATCACTTTATTACCTAATTTTATGACTGTGGTCAGTAAGAATAAATTCTGAGAAGTTACTGAGACACATCCTGGGAATTAGAATGATTGGATTTGAGGACATAGAGACATGGAATTGTGAGGATCGAGGTTTTTCTAGCTTCATGTTATCATCAGTCATTATCAGTTTTCTTAACAAAAACCGAAAACCAGATTTTGTTTCAAATGATGATCTAAAGAGTTAGCAATTCAGTATCAGATATTTCTACTCTTTCCTTTTAAAAGAATCAGATTGAAAAATGGAACTTTCTCTGTATCTCTGTATTTAAAACATACTCATTTTAAAACAAAATTAATTCACCTCAAAATTTGGAGCCCAGCACCCTAACGACCATTTCAATACACCCCTCTTTTGGAAGGGTGATATAGAGAACCTCTCTCTGAATATAATTTAAACTTCAACAACAAATTAAAAAATGATTCACATTATGGTGCCTTTAAACATGTCTTTTCATCTTAGTGCAGTAAACATTAATTAACCTTGGCTAATTAAAACAGCCACGGTTTACAAATTTACTCATTAATCAGCCTCAAGCAAATGCAAAGCATTTAAAGTCTTTCCTAATTTGTACCAATTAAATATGGAAATTATTATTTTTTTAAAATGAAGAGGTCATAAATTCAAGACATGCAGTCCTTTGGCTCAAATTTGATAGTGTTTTAATGAAACAGACTTGGAAAATTGTCCAGACTCATAGAAATCAAGGAAAGAAAAAATAAAACTGCTTGTTACAGGTTTTATTATGTTTCTTCAAAAGATATGTTAGAATCCTAAATCCCCAGGACCGGTGAAGGTGACCTTATTGAGAAATAGGCTCTTTGCATATAAAATCTGGTGAAGATACACACATGCAATTTGCAGCGACATGGGTGGAATTAGAGGGGATCAGACTCAGTGAAATAAGCCAGAAAGAAAGAGAAAAATATCGAATGGTTTCACTTATAACAGGACTATAAGGAAACCAAATAGGAGAGAGACACTCAGCGTTGGGGGGTGGGGGGGCAGGATAAGGGCACAAAATGGAGTAGAAAAGAACACAAGGGACCATGGAGATGGATCACGGGTGAATTGGTGGTGGGCTACCCAAGGGGAATACAAAATGTAAAAGACATAAAAAACAATAAAAATATATTAAAAAAAATCTGGTGAAGGGGGGCTCACATTCAGATTGGTTCTTAAACCTATCGGAGTAAGGTGGATTGTCAATCATAGTAGAGAAGATACATACAGAGGGAAATCAGGTGAGGAAAGAGGTAGAGATTGGCCCCGTGTGTCTATAAGCCAAAGGAATGCCAAGAATTTGTTGCTGCACCAGAAGCCAAGAGAAAGGAATGGATTCGGTTTCCTTTCCAGCTTTCAGAAGAGGGAGTGTGTCCTGTGGACACCCTGATTTCAGCATGATGAGGAAACAAATTTCTGTTGTTTTAGGCTACCATATCTGTGGAATTTCTTATGGCATCCCTAGGATATGACTATGTTGGCATATATAACTACTGCTGATAAGGTAAGTCTTTGTGGCATAATAAACAAACTGGAATAGAATGCAGTTTCTGAGTGAGCCCATTATTCAAGGCTGCGACAGATAGATTGAGAAGAAAGAACTCCAGACTCTGAGAGTCTAATGTATTCAGGCAGCGAAGTTTCCCTGCCGAACACTAGAAAGTGCTCCAGGGGAGAGTGAGCGGCTCCTTCAGTTACCTCAGAGACGCTTCTCTTCTGCAGGGAGCACTATCCACCTCCCTTTCTTGACCATCTATCTATACAGCTACATGTCTTACCCTAAGACTATGGGGTTCTGATAAGAGTTAACTCAAGCTCAGCCAGGAGGTGGAAGGGTCTCAGTTTCAACCTTGTAAACACAGAGGTTATGTCAGATCCTCTCTATGAAGCCTGCAGCTGAGCCATCCCTGGCTGCAAACTGAATGGCAAAAGCTTGCCAGGTTTCAGCTTCAGGTTTTCCTAAGTGAACACGAGAAGGGCTAATGCCAGCCCTGCTCTGGCCATGCCCACATTCAGCGACCACTCCCCCCACCCCCGTGATCTGGGACAGCTGGAGTCTATTAGACCACTGAACAGATCAATTTCAATGAAGGGCTCACAGCGACAAGTTACATTTCTAAGATTTCTATGTCAAGTCACCCTATGAGATACTTTAAGAAGCAAAGGAACAGAATTTGCTTTCGAGTATAATCTGCAACACCATCCACTATTGCTTAACAGAGCTGTCTCTCAGGTTCAGCATCTGGAACTGGTATGCGGCACACATACGACCTTTTCTGGGTAATTTTTTGGTCAGTTTTCTAAGAAGCAAACTGGTGCGTGAGCTAACTTTAGCCTCCAGCATTACCACTTGCCATTTACAACACTTGCAACTCCAAGGGTATTCTGTCAATTTCCCTTTTCCTCCCCTATCTAACTAGTATGACTTTGGATTTGAAGAGAGTCTGAGTGGATCATGTCTTTAAGTACAATGCCACTATCAATAATAGAAAGAGAATCATCTAAAGAGGGAGGAAAATATCCTGGCAAATACAACATAGATATGCAATTTCTAAAAGAGCAAATCAAATCACAAATGGGGAAAAGGCTTTGAAAACTAGCATTTTCAGCCAGAAGCTTGCCCTGTGCTTGTATCATTTATTCCTTTCAGATACAGTTAATCAAAGCAGTTAATAAGCAGTGTATGCCAATCCCTTTTCACAGCTAGTAGGAAGTCTTAACTTAGATAAATAACATGTAGCTATCAACTCTGTCACACCTAAACAAATTCTCAATAGATATGAACTTCAAAGCTAATAGCACTGTGCTGTAATATTTTATACAATCATCGCTTTGGAAATAAGCACCACTAGAAATCCATATGGCTAATTTTCCAGGCTACAGAAATTTTTCAGTGACAGTGACTGTCACTCTCTATGCTCAAGACCAACATAAATCTAATTGAAATAAGTCAGAATTCTTATATTTTTGCCATTTCGTATAAGCATGAGTTTTAAGATTCCTGGATATACAGAAATCAATGGTGGTAGTAATAAGGAAACTGCAGGTTTCTGCAGATCTGAGATGGAATCTGTATTTTAAACAAGAATTTCTCTCAATGACTGAGCGTCACTTGGCCCAAGAGCACATGAAGAAACCGGGGCCAAGAGAATAACAATTTTCCTCAAGAGCACATTTCTTCCTGGGAGACTTTCGGTTATACGCACAAGTGATGTTCACATCCAAGGACTTACAGCAATCTAAAAAGACGACAGCAAATGCAAGACACTCCTCTCTGTTGGCTGGTGGCGCAAAGGTGAGAAATCACAGTAGGGCAGTGAAGAAGGCTCCAATGACACAGGCACCACATGAGCCTCTCCTGCAGAGGGTTCCAAGGACCTCAAGCCCAGCTGGCCAAGGCTTCCTGACCACCACACTTGGCCTCCATCCAGGGCTCCCAACTGGCTCATCTCTGCCTTTGTTCTCTCTTTGCACCCAAGTAAGCAAAGACCAGTTTTGGTTGAATCCCTTGGGCTTTGATCATTTTAAGCACATTCACAGACTGATTTTGACCAAACCACATAATCACCCAGAATGTTTAATCTGAAAGCTGAGAAGTGTGATGCCACCTTCCTGTTTCCTTGAAGAGGTGTTGGTCAAGTAGTGTGAATACAGCTCACACTGAATGTGGAATGGACCCCATCTCCTCATGTCACACCAAAGAGATCTAGAAGCTAGAGCTCCTGTCATACTTTCATACAACACTCGACTTACATGAGCATGTCATGATAATCCAACCAGAGGGCATTAGGTCTTTTGTGTGTATGTGTGTGGGTGGGGGGAGAGGGCCACTGCGTTTTAGTAAATTAAGACAGTCTTGCTTTAATTTCTCGTCTTACAACTGAAGAAAGCATTTTAGGCATAAGAAGATTCTTGCTAAAGAAGAAAGATATACTCAAGGGTTGAGGAGTTAGTTTTCTACCAAAAGGACAGCGAGAGAAATGAAGCAGAAGCTTATCCCATAAACTCCAAATATACTATGGCATGATCAGACTACTGGATTAAAAAAGATTTCCCTCAGCCCTAACCTAGTTCTACTTTTCCTGAAACAGCTCCTTTTTTCCCAATTTCTTCACGATAACTGACATTGCCAGCAGCAGTGTGAAAATTGTTCTGGTTGATTCTTGGCAGAAATTGGAGGGGCTCTTCCTGATATTGTTACTATCCTCAAAACACTTAGGTTGGGTTGGTTTGCTCTGAGTGTTTAGTCTCAGGATTAAAAAAAAAAAACTTCAAAGAATTTCTAGAACTTGCTTTGACTGACATCAACTATCCAAATATTTAGGAGAGAGAAAGCAACAAAAAGGCCACATTTCACAAATGTTCAAGTCACACTTGCATGGGGACCATGCTGATCTCTGTGTTGTGCCAATTTTAGTCTCTGTGCTGCTGAAGTGACCACCACATACTACATAACCTTTGACATCTGCCAGGTTCTCTGAGAAATTATGAGTAGTGACTGAGAACTGAGGCGTTTACCTAGTGATATGTCAGTGGTATGGCAGTTCTCTTTTTATCTGACTAGTAATTTGATATTAGAAAAGTCTAACAATTTAAAAATCATACTTAACAACTGCAGTTTCATATCTAAGTATTTGAGAGAAGCTGTTGGTATCAGTGGAAATGTATAAATAGCAAGAAGCTTATATTATTTGGTCATAGTCATAGTCATCAGGTGAGGTGAAGAAAAATATTGAGGGGCTTCCCTGCTGGTGCAATGGGTTAAGTCTCAGCCTATGAAGATACCACACTGTAGCATGAGTTCGATCCCTAGCTAGGGAGATTCCCACATGGCACATCAGACCTCTCCTATTTCACCCGCTGCTCCTCTCAGCAGTGTATTTCAGTAGATCCGCCTGTTCTGCTCCCCGCTCTGTCTCTGGTGAATCCTCTCACCACCCCACACCTCTGGCCTACACCCCAGTTCTTGTATGCACAAAAAATAAATCTTAAAAAAAAAAAAGAAAAATATTGAATGGAGAAAACTTCCACCTGCAGGAAATGTTTTAACGTAATAAAGGTCCAATGATTGCAGGATGAATACTTTCAAGTCCAGCAGGATATATGATACTTTTTTATCTGGTGTAAGAAAAGGACATTTTGACAACTTTCCTTTCAATCAAATACAAGGACTATCATGGAACAGAAAACCCACCTTAATTCTTTTAAGGTCAATAACCGTCAACCAAATGCAGACCAGATTTTTAAACAGAGTAACTAATTTGGAATTTCAAATAGCAAAGTCTCCTTAAATTCTATCCACTTGAAACTTGTAGAATGTTATAAATCAATGTTCCTTCAGTAAAAAAACAAACAATCAAAAAACCACCTGGAATACAAAATTTGGTTGGCATCTAGAATTTCCTAAATAAAACAGTATGAAGTGCCAGAAAGCATAATCATAGTAGTAGGAGGTGTTCTCCTTTGCACTCAGAGCTCCCCACTGCTCGTACCCCAGGAAGTCCCTTCATTGCTTGGCAAAGCTTCAGAAGTAACTCACTCATAGCCCAGAGCTTCACTCATTATTACGCCTCTGAAAGAGGAGAGTGTACAGTTTCCCCAAGGAAGCCCCCAGGCTGGCTCAGGCTGTGCATCTGAGGCACGACATCTGCAGCTGCCCTCTCTTCCTTCTCTAAGACAGCACGTCTGCAACCTCCATCGGGATCAAGAGCAGCTTTACCAGGTGCTATGTTAACAAGGAAGTTGAACACACCATTGCTCTACCTGCTGCGGGGTAGACTCACCTGAATGCCACCAAGACTGAAAGTGAAAACACACTCAAGAAAATACAATAAGAACATGTGGAAATGAATAATAATCACAAAAAAGTAAACAAAGCAAGAAAGCTATTTTAAATTCACCGTCTTAAGTCAATGGCTCTGTCAACTGTGGTTGAAATTAGTGACACCCCAAACTTTGACCTCTGACTAGCTGTTTCTTACTCCAAAGTTCAAAGATTCTTCATGTTTGATTCACCCCGAGTCAACATTCCTTTGGACACATGCTTCATAATTTGGAGTAAATTAATAGATGAGATTTTTGATGAGATGTCATATCTCACTCTCTGATTTACTTTCTAAAGCAGCCCACTGTGTAGACATAAGTCTTAAGAAAGAGAAAGGGAGCTTCTTCAGGGAATACATGGCAAAACTTGTTTCTGAGTTGAAGAGCAAGAGGTAAATTAACATTCCTCCTAAACTCTGTCACTTACAAACACATTCATCTCCTTTCCTGTTAGTCTTTCTGGAAGCATATTTCAAATTTAATCTCAATTTGAATTCATCTCAGGGTTGCAAATAGCACTAGGATTTTTTCTCCTCTTTTTAAATATGAACCTTGAGGCAGCTGCTTGTTAAAAACAAAATAACCAGCTCTTGTTCCAGTCTAAAATCATTGGTTGTTCCCAAGACTCTACCAAAAAAAGAAAAAAAAAAAATGAGGACACATCTGCTGTGGGGTTTCATGCCAGAAAGTAGTCTAGCAGCCACCACTGTGGTCTGACTTCATTCTCTAATCATTTCAGTTAGGATTTGTTTTTGGATTCTGATTCAAAGTACAGGACCATCCATAAGAGCTGGTAGGTTAAGAAAAAAACTCTAGAATTGCACTGGATTATCACAGAAATCAGCAGAGCTTGGTGAGGGAGACACTGCCTTGGGCTCCGCTCCACTTGGTTGAGGTGGCCCTACCTCAATAAGAGAATGGCGTGAAAATAGACGAAAACTATTGCTCTGTCACAGTAATACACCCTAAACTGATCTACAGAAACCAAACAATTTCTATTAAAATTTCAATTACCTTTTTTTGCAGGAATGAGGAAAAGACTCTAAAGCTCATATGGAAAAGCAAGAGGCCCCCAAATAATCAAAAAATTTTGAAGAACCAAGGTGGAAAACCCACACTTTCCAATTATAAAACATACAACAAAACCACAGTAGTCAAAGCAGGGTGGTACTATAATGAGGATACACCACAGATGAAGGGAATAGATCTGATAGTAAAGAAAGTCAGGTGATTTTTGACAACGGTGCCAAGACCATTCAAGGGGGTAAAAATAGTCTTTTTCAACAAATGGTTACGGGACACTGACATGTAAAAGCAAAAGACAGAAGCTGGAACCATACCTCATATTACCTATAAAATTAACTGTAAATAAATCAAAGACCTAACTGTAAGAACTATTAACTGTTGGGGGAGAAAGGACGGCCAGAATAAACTCCACAGATAGAATTTTACAGACCCCACCCGCACCTCAGACCAGAGAGATCTAAGACACCTAGGACTATGAATCCCATAATGCCATCACCCCCAAAGGAAGGATGCTGAGGACTGAGGGTGGAGTTAAGCAGCAATGTTTGGTATTTAACCAGACATGTGTGCTTTGGGGGTGGGGGTGGGGGGCGCTCTCTTTTTGGCGGTCCTCTGGGCTTTGGTGTACCATTGGGATTCTAGCTCAGCAGAAGTGGTAGGACGCATTCACCAATTTATTCCTTTTTTTCCTTGAGCTGTCTTTTATTTCCTCTCCTTTTGTAAATAAACCCTTTATTAATTTTATTGTGTGTACCTGCTATTGAGTCATATTATAAGTCCCTTTTAAGTGCATGGGTGAGGACCCACAGTCAGGCACCCCATTTTATATCAGGACTGCCTTGTAACATAACTACGAAACTCATAGAAAAAACAAAGGCAAAAAATCTTTGTGAACTTCGTTTGGATTTCAGACATAACACCAAAGCATAAGCAACAATAAAAACAAATATTGGACTTCATCAAAATGAAAAGAGTATGTGTCAAAGAATATAAAAAGTGGAAAGACAACCTACATGAAGGGAGAAAATCTTGGCAAATCATATTCTTGATTAAATGTTGAATATCTATAATATCTAAAGAAACCTTACCACTCAATAATAAAAAGACCAATCCAATTAAAAAATGGGCAAAGGCTTTGAATGTTCTGTCTCTCTGTCTCTCTCTCTCTCTCTCTCTATCTATCTAATTGCCTATGTCTGTCTGTCTATCTAGAATTTGAACTGGGGCAGGGAGAGATCCTTGAAACTGCATGAAGTAAACAAAACACTTGAAGTTCAATTCACTGGAACACAGTAAACAAGATCGATATACCACCCTGAATTATACATATTGTCAACAATTTGTCTGCCAGAATGATAGACAAATTTTTTTTAATGAAACCTTCTTGACATTCCTTCTTCCTAGAAAGCGCCCTAGAGGACTGACTTTTCCATCAAAATTATGGCTCGGAAATACAAAATCAGACAATGCCTGTTTGACAGAAGGGAAAACTATAGAAATTATTCAGTTTTCCTGAAGGATTTACATACGCCAATCATTTACTTCTGGCAGCATTTAAAGGCCCTTGTCAATGACTACCAGAGATCTCTGGATGACGCATACACTGTAGCCACAGATTTAATAATTAAAATCGAAAGCGAGGAAAAGAGAGCTTACTTATCACATCCAAAGATGGTACAGAGAGCTAAAAGTAGACACAATTACTCCTGCAGCTAGTCTGGGTGAGTTAAAATGAGGGTCTGTACCCCCTTGAGGCTGGACAGGTCAGCTGGGTCTGAGGGATGAACGGCATTGTGCTGATATGTTCTGAAATCTTTCTGTCAGAGCATTAGAAAACTAGGGTACTAATGTCACAGTATACTTCCCGTTTTGAAGATGAACATGTTGCATATAAAGGTTCATCTGAAAATATATTTTCATTTTCTCATTTATAAAATGAGGTTCTATTTTGGAAGAACTATCTTATAGGAGGTGGGGTGAATGGAGAAAGATAAACATTGAGAGGCAGGCAAACACATGCTGGTCACACCTGTAATTCGGGTAAGTACAGCTGGGAAAAGTAAAAAATTCTGAGACTATTCTAAGGAGGCATGTGTGTTCCAAATACTAACGTCACCTAAACAATATAAAATCTACATACATTGAAGGTATTTCTCAAAAGAGGCAAAGAAAAAGAGCTCTTTGTTGACAGCTCTTTGTCACTTTTTTACTTCTATGATTTTTGCTCTCCTTGATGTCCTTCCTTGACTAACAAATTATACCTAAGGATATTTCCATTCTCAGTAATGACTATTCCATCCTGTTTCTGGCAAATGTTGCAAATATTCTATTTTAAACCTAGCTCCTTTGGAATGCATTAAATCTGCAAGCCAATAGGTATATTAGGTCCAGGGAATAGAAATACTGTCTCTGACATCAGCATGCTGTATTTTCCCCCAAGAGGAGAAAATTTAACCAAGCAGTACAGTAAGATTGTAATAAAAAAATTACAAGTCCTCTTCCATTAGTGCAAAATTCTTGATCTCCTGCCTCATATTTCAATCCTGGATTTCTCTTGGATTTGTTTCAACTGTGGATTTGTTCAGTGACAGAGCCTTCCAACATCTGGTTTATAATAATTCATGTTTTTATTAATTTTGAATTTTAAAAAGGAGGAAAAACAGGGTCTGAAACCATTATGCCTTCTTCTCCCTCCCCTTCCTACCGCCTTTCCCATCAACTCACCATTATAGCATTCTGTGAAACAGCCATCTCTGAATTGAGAGCTATAATATTTTTAGCCTTGAGGTAGCTGCAAAATGAAGGTCTTTGACAAATTACCTCAGAGTAGAATACAATCCTTTTAGCATAGACTTAAGGAAGATTACCAAGGGCAAAAACACCCAGTCATTTTGAAATAGCAATCCTACAAAGCAAAGGTTGAACTGAACAACAGTACCCATAAAGAGATTCTGGCTGGTGCGAGGGTTAAAAGATGATTAAAACAGAGTATGAGAGGGAGGCATGTTTTCACAAAAATAATGGTTCTATCATTTGCTGGGAAAAAAAAATTCCTAAAGAGCTATTTTAAATAAGAGGATTTTTTTCCCCTTTTACAAACAATGCCTTCGCCTTTCTTTGCAATAAAACTTCATAATTTGCATGCAAACATTAAGTAATAAGTGTGATGCCTGGGAACTGGTATATAGTAACTCAAATATAACTGAAACATTATTATAAAATAATAAAAGGCAAGCTTTTATAAAACAACAAATAGGGCAGCTTGGACAATTTATACTTTTTTTGTGAAACAAATAGAATAAATAGCCTCAGATTGATGGTATTTCTATTCTCTGAGCCTCAGCCTCGATGGTGTACTTAAGAATGAAGTGTCAAAGTATGTGAATCGGGCAGATAACCAAATAGACTGTCATGGAAATGACAAAGTACAACACAGGCAAATGGTATTAATTACAGTTCTGCCTTATTCTTTATTTTGATGCCTTTGTCAACTGTACTCATTTTGTCAGCTGGATCAATTATAGTTTCAGAGAATGCTGTAGTGGAGGAAAGTGATTTGATTTGTGCAAATCTATGCTAGGTGCTAAGGAAGGTACTCAGGTGGTTGTTTAGGGTTATGGAGGCATCCATCGGATGAACTCAAGTTAAAGAGCATCAATCTTGCAATTGGGGAAATGGCTTCAAACCTGTCTACAAGGACAAACACCTATAAAGCACCACAGCTGCTGATCCCCATAAAGCAGGAATGACCCGGCCGTGGTCAGAAAAGCTTCCCTAATGGGCACTTGGTAGACATGTAAATACATAATTAAATACAAAGCAGAATATGATATAAAGGTGGATACACAGTGCTGTACACACAGAAGTTAAACAGAAGGAAATTCTCCTGGAGAGAGGAGAATGGTTAGTAGAAGGAGGACTTTTGGATTAAGGCAGATCTTGGCTTCAAGTTCATGTTCATCACTTTACTATATGTGATGGGCAAGTCCAGTGACATCTCTCTTGGGATTGTCAACTGGAGGTGCCATCACTGTCACTGACTTAACCAGTGTGGTTAGGGGTTCAGAAGGTTACATTACTGTGAATTATAAAGAAAGCCCAAATGCCAGAGAGTGTGGCACTGTGGGATGCAGAATGAAAATTACTTTGCATGTTTCTCCTTAAATCACCTGCACATCTGTGTGTGGTAGCCCTGGACCTCAAGGATGAATATCCCTGGAGAACGTAGACAATCAACATCATCTCTATCAGGCACTCACTCGTCAGCCACGTGGCTGTCACTCAAAAGCCAGCTCTCCCATCTTGCTCTCTACGCAATTAGTCAAGGGTTTATAGGAATGTGGACATCGTAGTTGAGTGTGGAGGGATGCTACTTTTCAAACAAGGCAGAACTACGTGCAGGTCTTATTTATATTTTATCAGGGAACCTGCGCAGTCCTGCAGAGGAAGAAATTGGGTGGAAGGGGGCACAGGGAGACACGAAATAGGGTGACTGGTGGGGTGTTCATGGAAACTCATGAAAGAGGAGTAGACGTGAACTGACAATGTGTGTGTATAGAAAAGGCGTTCCACGTCAATACAGGAGGCAGACCGCACAGGATCTGAGACTGGCAGGAAAGCATGGGCGAGGGAGAGGAAGGTGTCAAGGACAAGTGTGGGCCAGCAGAGCGAACGCATAGTAGAGATTATAAAATGAGTACATTTCACTTCACTCAAATGGGATACAATGGCTTCTCCTTTCTACACAGTGACTGGAGTTTAAGAAGCATGTGGGACATTCTGATAATGTGGAAGATGTCCCTGGAAGTCAGGACTAAGGTGCCGCAGACCCATAGATTGGGGATTTAGTGGAGTGAAGAGTAAAACTGCATAAACAGATGGAATTCCTCAGGAAAGCACAAGTGGGGGAAAGGGCTGGAATTCAGGGGCATGATAAGTTTCATGCTCTTGTCAGTCATACAATGTTCTTAGAGATCTGATGTCAATTCCCTCTCTCTCTCTCTCTTCTTTCTAGTGTGGCTGGTTCCTGCCTCATTTGCATCCATAGCGGAGAACTCTACCCTAATGGGAGCATAAGTGAAGTGAAGTAGTTATACCTGTGCCACTAAAAACACTGCAGGTCCTCATACCAGTGAAAGTCCTTTATCTCAAGAGCATCTGTTACCTTTACTTAATTCTCTCCAGATGTTTTACCGCATTAAACATGTTTTAATTGCCTGCATTTATAAGCACAAACTTTTAATTATAAGGCACACATTTGTAAGTATTTCAGATCTTATCCTTTTGCCAGAGGCTCAAAATTTAAGCATCATTATTTGTACCAAACATAGTCTAAATCTAAAGTTTGATTATATACGAAAGGCAGATAATTGTAAATCAGACTATTAACAAATTTAATCAAAAAGTATGAAAAAGCATGAGAGATTTATAAACTGGAAGAAATCTGTGAAGCTGAAAAAAACCAACAATTTCTAATTAGGGGAAATTCCAAACATATACAAAAGAGACTACTACAAAAACTCCCAAATACCACTCAGATTAAACAATTAGCATCCATGGCCAGTCTTGTTTCATCTGTATCCTTACAGTGAGAGCCGGTTATTTTAAAATGTTCCATCAGATGAAGAATAATTATAGAAGACAACTAAGCTCAATCCAAAAAAGCTCTCCATAGTGAGCTCTCGTCTTTAGCTTTGGTCTTAAGAACTGAAACGGGACACTTGCCTAATGAACAGAAGTTCATTAATGCAAGCAAGCTCTTTGCACAGGAAATAGTCATTTAAAAATGGAGGCAAGAAAGATTTTTTTTTAAAAGAGGGGCCTCCCTGGTGGTGCAAGGGGTTAGGTCTCAGCACTATGAAGCAATCCACAGCCACTGTAGCACGAGTTTGGTTCCCAGCCAGGGAACTTCCCACACGGTGCAGCAGACCTCTCCTGCCTCTCCCTCTGCAGTGTATTTCAGTCAATCTGCCTGTTCTGCTCCCCACTCGGTCTCTGGTGAATCCTCTCACCACCTCCACAACTCTGGCCTACATACCAGCTCTTGTATGCATAAATAAACAAATCTTTTTTTTTTTAAATATTTTTTAAAGATTATCTTTCAGGATTTGGTATCTATCAACAGTAAACAGAATGGCAAAAATGTTTCTTAAAATAACATTCTCTTAATCCAATTAAAAGGTGAGCTTTTCCTTTTTTCTAAGAAAAAGTTCCATGATTCTAATAATTAAATCAATCCTTGAAACTGAGATTCGAGGCTTACTGTTTGCTGTATTCTTGGGTATTTTGCAATACTCCAGATATCAGAACCATCTGTTCTGTGAATGTGACTCATCCACGGTCACTATTTTCAGTAGTATATTGTTGAATAAGAAGTTCTAATAATTTAATTAGGAACAGTCATAAATAATTACCAGGCAAGAGTGAAATATTGTTAGCTTTCTAATCTTTCGCAATGGCTTATTCCTCTTTTGTTTGGTATTGACAATCCTTTAATTGAAGGCACATAAGAAAATAAGCTTATTAAGACAGTTCTAAGGCAGAAACAGACTCATCTAGAAGATGGGATTCAGTTCTTCAAGAATATGATTTGATTTTGTCCCTTCTGCAACTTACTGGATGATTTTCTTACACTTCTTGAATGTAGTTTAAAAGTTCTTCCTTCTGCCCTATAAATATACTTAACAGTATATGCATTTCTTAAAGATATTTAATAGATGGAACTGGAGGGAATTCTACTGAGTGAAATAAATCAGAAGGAGAAAGATGAAAACTGGGTGATTTCAGTCATCGGCAGATAATAGAGAAACACAAAGGAATAGACAAAATTAAACCAAAAATACCATAGAACTTTGACTGTAGAACCCAGCCTATCAGAGGGGAGGGTTTGGAATGGGAAGTAAAGGGGGAAGGGGGCCCAATGGTTAGCAGTAGAAGATTTTGGGTGTTTTGGAGGTGGGTGTGGTGTGATAACATACCTCTGAAGAGATGTGAACCGATGCCCTTAAATCATATACAGTGCATAATTTAACCTTGTCTCAACAGCAAACAAGGAGTTAAAAAATAGAAAACTTAATAGTCAAAAATTGGGTCTCCCTGGTGGCACAGCGGTTGGGTTCTGCGCTGTGGAGTTGTTGGCAGCGGCGACTTGAGTTCTGCCCCTGGCTGGGGTTAACTCTCAGCACTATGAAGCTACCGGCAGCCACTGCAGCACGAGTTTGATCCCCAACCAGGGAGCTGACCCACATGGCGCAATAGACCTCTCCTGTCTCACCCGCTGCTCCCCTCAGCAGTGTGTTTCCGTCCATCTGCCTGTTCTGCTTCCTGCTCTGTCTCTGGTGAACCCTCTCACCGCCCCATGCCTCTGGCCTATACCCCAGCTTGTATGCATAAATAAATAAATCTTAAAAAAAAAAACTTAATAGTCAAAAATTAATTCAAATTAAATTAAAATAAGAAAAAAATCAATGTCTTCAATTCATGGTGTCCACTAAAAACTCTGTATTACTTTTTTTAAAAAAAGATTTACTTATTTATGCATATAAGAACTGGGGTGTAGCCCACAGATTGGGGGGGACGCGTGAAAGGATTCACCAGAGTGGGGAGCGGAACAGGAGAATATATTGAAACACACTGCTGAGGGGAGCAGCTGGCGAGGCAGGAGAGGTCTGCTGCACCATGTGGGTCAGCTCCCTGGCTGGGGATCGAATTCATGCTGCAGGGTCTGCAGGTAACTTCAGAGTGCTGAGACTTAACCCTTTGTGCCACCAAGGAGGCCCTATTGATTACTCTTCTAAGATCTCCCTCAACACTCAGTTCCCCCTCTTGAACAAAAGCTTAGATGATGTATTAGTTTTACTTCTCCAAGCCTGGAGCCTGAAGTGTATTTAATTTCATCTATTAATGCACAATACTGTACAAACCATCATTACCTAATACAGTAAAAACAACACTGACAAGGCTACATTAAGTTAGAAAAGAAAGAGTAAAATGCACTGGCACAAAATGGAAAAAGCCAGCCAAGGGGTGTTTCAGGCACTTCAAAGGAGGCCTGGAACACCTACAATCCTGGGTGTTTCCCTTACAGATAACCTGCATCTATTTCCATGCCAGTGAACAAAGGGTGGATTCATTAAGAGAGAATGTACCACCTGCGTATTGCTGATTTGCTCAGTCTCTGCACCCAATCTCCAGTATCCATACATTCCTTTATGTCGAAAGAGTCACTAGCCTGCCACCTCCGCGCTTCTGTGAGTGAAGTTAAACAAACGTGGGTGTGCATGGGTTGGGGGGGGGTTGCAGGGAATTATAAGATACTTTATTCCCTTTCCAAGAAAAACAGAAAGGGAGAACTTATACAAAATAAAAACGATGTCACTGGAAAACCAGGGACGTGGGGGAGTGCTCACACCATGTCAGTTTCCTGGCGTTGGTATGTATGGGGGTTACGCAAGGTGTCGCTGGGGCAAGGGGCTGATAGGTACACTGGACCTCTGCATTATTTCTCCAATTTGGGTGAGTAGATGGCTAGTCTGCAATAAAAGTGTAATAAAAGATAGAGGGCCCCTATTTCAATTAAATTGAAACAACATAATGGCCAGAAAATACTCAGGGCTATTTTTTTGGGGGTTGGGGATCAAAGACAGTTCTGATAGAGTGATAACCTCAAAGTCTGTTTTGTGCTTTTGCTGTGCTATTTAGGACAGTGTGGCATCAACAAGGAAATTACTTATACTGTTAAGTTTGAGCTCCCTCATCTGTAAAGAGAGGCTGAGGGGCTGCTTAGAAGGTTCTGGCGATACAGAACTAAAAGATGAAGAACAGGTTGTTTTTATTAAACTGGAAAGCACCAAAGCATCTCAAGATGATACTTACAAGAATGATCAAATTAGAAATTGCTAACAACTACAATCCAGTAACGAGAGGCTGGAAATTACACAAATACACCATAAGCCAAGTCATTCCTCCACTCTTCTAAGTAGAGATAGTTAAGAACTGAGGCAGGGACTATGGTGAGAGCTACTAGCAATCCCCAAGAGTTTCATTATAAAAGGGGATCTGGTCTTCTTCCTTCTACACAGTAGAAAAATGGTGATTCCAGATGAAAGAACTCACGTCCCTGCTTTTTTCCTGCAAGGGAAAAAACTGTTTGCAGGCACAGCAGCAAAAGAAGAGTGACTTACCCACTTCATCCTGAATCTCCTCGGCCACTGCAGGTACATTGTAGAGCAGGGAGAGAGACTGGTTCATGCGCTCGTAAATCACGCGGAGGTGCGTCATTACCTGCCAGAAGGCAAGAGTTCCAGGTAAACCATCTCTGAGTGGAAGATTTATCCTCCTTACCAAGCACAGCAGACAGATACACGCTTTCCGAAGGAGAATGACAAAATGCTGCTGGGACTTTTAACCTGAAAGGGCATCCTTATTAAGTCAATTGGAAAGACAGTATGGATCCAATTTTGGTTCCTAATACCAAGATCCTGCAAGGTGATTATCCCGAATGCTTTAAATCTAAACACACACACACACACACACACACACACACACACACACCAATAGATGTGTGTGCTTGTTTATTTAAGATTCTTATATTTAAGGAAATGTAAAATTTGAGATTTTAAAATTTTCAATCTAACGCCTGTTCCCAGGTGTCAACCCTAGGGAAAAGAAAAGCATAAAACCTTTTAAAAGGGTTTCTTCTGGGCTCCTATTATATCTAAGCACCGCAGAAGCAACTGAGTTTCTGACTGCCTGCCACAATTTGGTGAGTCAACATTAGAGATTTGGGCTTATCCAACTATGATTTCTTCATTTTAACCATCAGGGTTTTAAATGGTCCCTTAAGAATCAGCAGCAGTAGGCAATTAGGTTCCTTAATATTTTCAAAAACTCAGAAAATATCAAACTGCATGTTGCTGGAGGACAAGACTTTCGAATCTGCCAGGTGTTTAATGAGCAGAACTTGTACTGTGTTTAAGAGCTCTTATTACAGACGAACACCACCCAGAGCCACTCTGGGGTCCCTGAAGTGGACTCAAAGAGCAAGGACGTGGAATATCAGAGCTGCACGCAATTACCTGGGACCGGATCTGAGCGGCTTTCTTCGGATCCACCATGCGGACGTGTTCAAAATGCTTTAGGGTGTGCTGTCTGTCTTTCTGCTCAGCACGGACATACTTCTTCAGCATGTTGAACACATGACGAGGCTGTGGGGGCAAAAAGGAAAAACAAATTCCAGGTTCATGCAAACGATGGCTTCTCCCTGTGGCTTTGGGTCAGAGTTCCCACGAATCCCTCCCTGGAGAGGAAAGCATTGAAAGTCATCATTTTGCAATTCTCTCTTTGAAATGTTTCTCCCACTCCTTCCTCAGTGGGTAATCATTTGGTCCTTTGGCAACTTTTCATTTCTACAAGAACAGCATTTAGCATTTTCAACATATGTGATGGCTTTCCTCCTGAATCAACATTTTCTTTTTAAATAGCAGCATTCCGCAATAGGAGAGCTGATTTTTGGCACTGTCAGATTTAAGTCAAGTTGTTTCCTTCTCCCAACCAAAAATATAGGGGCATATATGAGATTACATTTACGTATAGTCTTAAGGGTTATCTCAGGGGTAATGTTATAAAAATCACCCCATCATAAGTAACATATACCAGTAGAATAATCAAAACAGCAAAAAAAAAAAAAAAATAGGTAACTTAACCACTACTAATTTGTAGGCCACACATTATGTTTTCTTAGGAGAACTGTGGATGCACACTGTAGTTATTGCACTTTGAGATTTAACTAAATTCCTTTTCAGCCATCAGATACTAGTTCTTCCACAACTATTAAGTTTCTCCTCAAGCGCTATTTTTTCAAATTGGCTCCATTTCATTTTTTATAGATCTGAAAACATTCATCTGAATAAAAATAGGGCAAAGGTTGTCTTCAACAATTTCACTGCTATATGCATTCTACCATGTGATTTTGTAAAGTGATTTCCAAAGAGACTCATTTCTTCTTTATTAAACTGAAATAAAAACAAACAAAGAAGTCCTTGTACACCACTGGTGGGAATGTAGACTGGTTTGGCCTCTATGGAAAACAGTAGGAAGATTTCTCAATAAGTTAAAATTAGGTCTACCATATGATCCAGTAATTCCACTCCTAGATATCTATCCAAAATGCAAAAACAATACTTTGAAGTGATTTATGAGCTCTTATGTTCATTGCAGGTCTTTCACAATAGCCAAGCTATGGAAATAACCTAAGTGCACAAAGAAAAATAAGTGGATTAGGAAGATGCAGTATGTATACCAGATGGAATACTACTTGACAAAAAAAAGATAAACTCTTGCTACTTGTGACATCATGGATGGAACTGGAGGGGATTATGCTAAGGGAAATACCTCAGAACAAGACAAATATTAGATGGTGTCACTTATATATGGAATATAGAGAAATAAAATAAAGGGCCAGATAAAGCCAAACCAGTAACAAACCCAAGAAAACTGACTGTAGAAGTAAGGCAACTGGAGGAGGAGGAATGAGGAGAACATACAGTGGGGAGAGGGTACAATGAGGTACAGGGGAGGAATATGGAGGGTGTGGTGAGGTAACATACACCTGAAGGGTGTGACCCTTTGGCTCTAAATCACATACAGTGTTATAAATCAATTCTACCTCAATAAAACAAACAAACAACCAGCCATGAAAGTTTATGTCAGGAACAGGATTTTGGCATCTGGAAGGTCCAGAATTTATCTGCAGAGATGATGCGCATTTGCACGTAGGTGGGAGGGGCTTCCAATACTTGATGGGATGTTTCACCCCTTCTTCTTTTGCTTGGTTAACTTAGGGGCCAATTCCCTGAAATCCCAGTGAGAAATGGTGCCCTTTTTCTGCAAGCCCATGAAGAGCTATGCAAATCCCTACCACTGCCCTTAACACAGTCTATGACATGATTTATATTTATTTTTTAAAATATTTATTTATTTATATGTACAAGAACTGGGGTGTAGGCCAGAGGTGTGGAGTGGTGAGAGGATTCACCAGAGACAGAGTGTGGAGCAGGACAGGCGGACGCTGCTGAGGGGAGCAGCGGGCGAGGCAGGAGAGGTCTGCTGCGCCATGTGGGAAGCTCCCTGCCCGGAGATCGAACTTGTGCTCCAGTGGCTGCCAATAGCTTCAGAGTGCTGAGACTTAACCCTTAGTGCCACCAGGGAGGCCCTGATTTAAATTTCTGACTTGCCTCTTCAACTGTGAGATCCCTGAGCTGCAGGTTGGGTCCCAGTGTTTTTCTTTATCAGGAATCATGGACACAGCGTGTGTCTCTGCAGGCATGCTGTACTGGCTGGCTTTATGTGTGCCAAAGGCCACATTTCTGTACTTGTGAAAACAAATAAATACAATAAAAAGAAACCTATGCTACCCTGCATTATTTACTGCTTTGATTCTAGAAGAAATGTACCTCTCCATAGTCCCCCCAAAGGCAGCTGTCATGGCTTGAAATACAGCTTTTGTAAGCACATCATTACAGTTTTTATTTGTACTGTGAAATCTGGTTGAATCTACAAATCAGAATATGGCTTTTTAAAATTTTAGAAGAACAGGAGAGGTAACAATTGACCAGTTGCACTGACAATATAGATATTTAAAAGATGATAGTTTCATATATACCAGTTCTAAAAGGTAATTTTCAAAAGGTTATGAATTGAAGGCCAACTGTTGTTGAATAGGATGAATATTTTCCATGCAGGATTGTATAACCAGGTATTACATGTACTTGACCCTTGCTCACTAGTCAACACCAAGGCCTAAAAAACCCTTTTAGTGCTACTGCAATTATACTTCCAAGGTTGGAGACAGAAAGGGTTGCAACTAAATGCATTACCCATGTCCCTAACTCTTACTTGTGCAGCTGACTGGCTGAACTTGCTTTCTCTACTTCACTCTTTTCCCTTGAAAGCAAAAGAAAATTTTTATTTCTTTATATAAAAAATATACTTCAGGGCCTCCCGGGTGGCGCAGCGGTTAAGCGCTGTGCTGTGGAGCTGTCTGCAGCGGTGATGCAAGTTTGACGCCCAGCCGGGGAGATTCCCACATGGCGCAGCAGACCTCTCCTGCCTCGCCCGCTGCTCCCCTCAGCAGTGTATTTCCTTCGATCTGCCTGTCCTGCTCCCCACTCTGTCTCTGGTGAACCCTCTCACTGCCCCACGCCTCTGGCCTGTACCCCAGCTTGTATGCGTAAATAAATGAATCTTTAAAAAAAAATATACTTCAATCAAAACGTAAGGATTGTTTTTCATCGTGGATTTCCCCCTTTTATATTTTTTACTTGTGCAGTTGGTCACCTATGTATGTTTCCAGAAGGCATTTTGTGCTGAGATTGTCAGTGCCAATCGTGGGCACTAGAATGTAAAGACTTTAAACTGGCATTGCATAAATGCATCAATTGGCACTGGAAGATAATTTCTGAGAACTAACTTCTGGATCTCCCCTTTCCTTCCACTACCACCAAGATGGCACACATTCTTATCTCCTAATTGTTAGCATCAACATCAAACTTACAATAAATAAGTCTTCAAAATGAGCTAAAACTCAGTGTCCTCCTCTGTGCAAACCAGGTAAGAGTGTCCTGCCCACAGAGCCCCTGGTGATCTGCTCCGCGGCCCTTCTCAGCCCACACCAGGCACATCAATTTGTGCCCCTCAGTTCTCACCCATAACTCTCCCATCCTCTTTCTTCTAAGCAAAACAGTTCAACACTTACTGCTTGCTTAGATGAATAAGACAGTGTTTTCAGTGCTCCATGCAGAGTTACTTGTCAAAGCTCTCATCAACCCTCCCTCAGAGGGGCAGCTGCTCTCCCCACTTCACAGGTGAGGCATAAAGGAGGTCGAGGCCACCGTCGCAGATCACACAGGTGGTGACAGTCAGTCAGTGACAGAGCACTAAGAGGTGACCCCTGGCTCCATGGTCCTTTCTCCTAATCACAATGTGATGTTTTCAAGAAAAATCAAAGTGGACCAAAGTAAAGATGGTTCTATGTAGTAATGTACGGCGTTGAAAACAGAAAGCAATAATTGGATGGCTGGCATAGAGCACCCTCGCCTGAATTATTAGTTCTTATAAGCTCAGGTAACATTCTTTTGGGTCATGCTAATATCAGCTCTTTTCATTGTGCAGAGAAATCATCCAGATTGAGCTTGTTCAGCCTCTCAATTCCTGGCCTTGGTTTCTGACACTCCGCTGCTTTAGCTAATGCGTCAGATGTAGGGAGGAGAAGTGGCAAGAGCGGGAGGTTCTCTGTCAATCTGTTTAGGATTCTGAAAAATGATGAAACCTATTAGTTAAGTTGGGTTTTTTCGTGATATTCATGGGTTGTTTTAAATCCAACCTTATCTTCCATTAAAATAGACCATTAAATGGTGAATGGGTTTAAAATCGCTGAGCTCATTTCTTCATATGCTTTGAAAATATACTCAGAAATGTGTCCTAAGTCTCCCCCCAGCTCCTGGCCCCCATTTTCCCTAGAGCTCAACAAAGAAACAGGCGGCTCATGTGAGTCCCCAGGCGGCAGCGTGACCTTCCCTCTCTCTACCAGGGACCCACACTCCCCTGTGGACAATGAGACCTCATCACTGTTGATGAGAGCTCAGTTACATCCTGCGCGTGCATCTATACAAACACAAGCGTTTTCCGCCCCAGTGCCTATGCTTTGGGACATGAAATAATTCAGGAAGGCATTATCATATCCCTCAATAAATGAATTATAGGGTTCTGTCTGGTTCATTTACTCATGTGAACACACTGCTAAGAATCATGCTTAAAATGAAAAAAAAAAAAATCAGATTAGCTCTTATGCTGGGGTAGGCAGATATACCCTATCAAATAAAATGGCAGTTCTCTCCACACCTTGGAACAAATACTATTTTAGTTAAGAAAGAAAAATAGGTGACATTTCTCTATATTTTTATAATGATTTGCTTTAGGACAAAAAAATTAGAGAGCCCTGCCTCTGGTATAGTGTTCAGGGACATTTCATTCAAATATATAGGTGCTTTTACAACTTTTAGTTAGAATACAGTATTCTCAAGGCTTAGAACTAGTTACTGCTAGAGTTCTATCATGCACCTCAGAATAACAAGGCATCTTGAATGTTTAGGGAATTTTATTTCCTTATGCTAAAATATGGATAAATTTCCTACATTTTAAATTAAAAATAGAATCACTCATATAGGAAGATAGAATATAGCTGGTACCTCTATAGAAATATATTCTCTTAACTGCTATATTATTGTCACAGTACTTACATTTAAGATTATTCATATGATTAGAAAAATAAGCATAAGAATTCCATAGTCATAAGAATGTTGATAGTGAATAGATCTTTCGAGTTTAAGAAACATATTTTTAACCTTTGTATTTATAATTTCCATCATTTTCAAGTTGTTAAATGTTCTTTAATAATATTTCTTCTGCCAAATTTTCCTTATTTTACCATTTAGCTATTCTAAGCATTAATATTGCAATCTCATTACATTGGCATTGGATAGCTAATCTTATTATTAAAATTTATAGCAAAGAACACAGATAATAAAAGGAAAAGATCTACCCCGGGGGGACTAATTATATCCAATTCTTTTTATTGTCACTATTATTTCTGAAAGAGTGTTCAGCCCATAATTACAAAGTATCTATTTACATCTAACTTGGTACATTTCAATTTGCACTAAATTCACTTCACAATCAAACCGCCTTTTAAGAAATCATTTCAGAAAAAAATCTCTTAAAAGAATTAAGAGTGGGCATTACTAAAATGGATTAGACTTAAAAGAAGATTTATATTTTGTCATATTAACTATTGTCTTTTCTTGGAAGAGGAGTATAATATATCTTTAGCTCCTGGTACAATTTGGCTGCTAATAAATGTTCATCAATTGAATTAATGAATAACCTGCACTAGAGAATTTCACAAGTAGTTCCAGAAGCAAAATACAACCTTCATGGTGTCTGAGTTGAAAATAACTCTCTCTCCACTAAGAAGAAATGTGTTCCCAATTTTGATGGGACATTGTTTTTGCATCCGGCCTGCTCCATCAAGCAGAGTGCTGGGGTGCTTTAGGAAGCTGTTTTCATCATGGGAAGCATGTCCTAGAAAATCTTTGAGGGACTCTACAGCATGCTGAAACTACAGTAAACAAAATTTATTTCACTAATTTCAGAAGAGGTCACACTAGTGTCTTTATGGCTTGGCTTTTGATAACAAACTGACGTAATTGTGAAGATTTCATGACTTTTCCCTATAAAAGATAACATTAAAAAAGAATAAATTTCCTGCCTCTCAGGTGTAGTGCCTTTTTCACTTGGTTCTTTTATGCAATTTCATAGATTTGATGTCCCTGGACTTGGGATCATTCACACACATTTGACGGACTTAATGCCAATCGTGTCTGAAATTTTTTTTAAACTCACGGTTCACATGGGGAGCAGATTAAAACATGACTATTCAGTCCTACAGTTCCACTTTGTAGTTTCATGCTTGATCTAGAAATCTGGCATCTTATCATAACAGGTAATTGTGCCTTAAACCATTTCCTGATGGGAGGGAATGATCTGTCAAGAGCCTTTAAAAGCCCTGGGCTTTCTCCTGCCAAAGAGAAGAAAGTGAGCAAGTCACTTTATAGGAGCACCCTAACCTTTCCAAGTCATGAGGGATTTATTCAAAACCCTCTCCTGGAGCATTAAATTGCACTCCAGTGCTTTCTAACCCTGTGACTGGGGAAGCTAATCACCTACTAAGAAAAAGCAATTCGCTCCTGTTTTCACAAATAGGTTCAGGGCTATTATTTTCATAGTTCTACATGCTGGATTTCAAGAAATCTTGAGCACATAAATGTAAGATGTGCAAAATCTCTGTATGCAGGTTTGAAAAAGCACACAAGAGAGTTAAACCTCTTTCTGCTTGAGATGGTCTTGGTTGAATTTATTTTAGCATGTTGGTCCTCATTGTTGCAAGAAAAGCCTGAAGAAAAAAAATAACACTTGGGGAAGCTTCCAGGGGAACCTTTAAATCACAACCAAGCCCATCTTTTAAGCTTAGAACTTAGGCTAAATTTAAAAAAGCACACTGTGAAATTCATCTACATTTCTTTTTTCAGAAGAGCATATACATGATTTTTATAGTTTAAAATAAGAAGATAAGTGACATTTTTATGTCAACTTGAACATAGAAGTCTTGAGGAAGCAACAGGGGGAATGGCCGGTTTGCTTGCTGGTCCCATTCAGCACTTCTCATGGTTGACAATATGGATGCAATAGACACATTCCCAGTGAATACATGTTACTGCCTTGGCTCCCCAGGGATACCCAGGTGAACCCTGTCATCTTCCTCCCATGCCCCTGCCCTCATGGAAGCAGATACTATATAGCAGACATATGGCACCAAGGCCTCCAGATATTCTATGCCAACCACCTTTCTCTTAGGGAGAAAGACCTTTCTGCTTCACAATCTCATCTCAACCTTCAATTAATCCTTTTGTTTTTTAAATTATGGCTAAGGAGTAGGCACAATGTTAACTGTAAAACAATTTGCAGATGGAGGTGGGAATCCTTTTAATTAAGACACTTGTTCCAAGTTCCAAGTGACAGAGATGGCAAGTCTGGGAATTAAAAAGGTGTTCGTATTCTAACATAAAATGTAGGAAATAAGAGTAGTTTAAATTCAGCTACTCATAAACTCATAAACTCAATCCACCGTGGCGTGAAAAACCGGAGACTAGATGAACACATATTAATATGTGAGCGGCCACCCGATACTGGTGACAAAAACACGTACTAATATGTGAGCGGACCACAAAGTGTTTAGAGCCCTGGAATGGTAAGTGTGTGTTAACACTTTTTGCTCCGCTCACGTATTCACGTATTCATCTAGTCTCCGGTTTTTCATGCCATGGTGGATTTATTTGGAACTATTAGGAGCTATTTCTTGGATCATACTCAGTCTAGAAGCTTTAATCTCTATGCATTTAAAATCTCATTAAAGTATATCCAGTAGTTCAGGAGTTGTGTGTGTTTTATTGAATGCTTATACCATTCATGCGGTGGCACAGAAAACAGCCGGCACAAGAAGTGTTATTAAGCAGGGGACTTGAGTTATGGAGGGACTTGAGTTACTGCTGGAGAAGACAACCATGCCCTTAGAGGAGTGGAACCTTCCGTGCTACTTTGTGCCATCCAAGGAAAGGAGAGGCGGTGGGGACTGGTCCAAGCACCAGTGAGCTAACCAGCCTTGCTATCCTCTTAGACCTCCAAAACACTAAGCAGTGGGGTTCAGGGAGCTTCCCTGTTAGTGAACACACTGGGGAGCAAGGAGGGTGGTGTGTGCAGAGGGAGATACAGACTGCAGCCCCCGCCCTCGCCCCCTGTGCAGTGCATCTCTTCTGTCTGGCTGTGCCTGAGGCTCACCCTTTATAATCAGCTGGCAACAGTAGGTAGAGAGTGGTTCTAATAAACCATCAAATCCAAAGAGGGGATTTTGGAACCTCTGATTTACAGGTAATAGGTATGAAGCAGAGGTGACTACGTGCGTCTTACAACTGGCTTCTGAAATAGGATGCTGTTTGGTGGGGGCTGAGCCCTTAACCTGTGAGTTCAATCCCCAGCCAGGGAGCTGACCCACATGGCGCAGCAGACCTCTCCTGTCTTACCTGCTGCTCCACTCAGCAGTGTGTTTCAGTCAATCTAGATGCCTTTCTGCGCCCCACTCTGTCTCTGGTGAATCCTCTCACCTCCCACACCTCTGGCCTGGACCCCAGTGGGGACCACTGTGCAGCAAATATGGGTGATGAGTGGGGTCTCAGAGGCACAGGGCAGCTTTTTCAAGCTAATGCCTTTCCCACATACTTAATTTTCTATTTAACTTAATTCAATTGAACACAGTAAACATCAGTTTCTGGTCCCTTATTTCCTGCTAATATTTGGCAAGATATGTCTATTGGTAAAGATTCAAAACAAGGTAAGGAGGTAACAGTGCTTTTACCAAAATAGCATGCAAACAACTCAGCATACTCTATGGGGTTTTGCTTAATAAATGCTCATTCTCCTGATTTTTCCTTTTACCCACTGTTTGTTACGGGGTCTGTCCTTACATACTCTCGGGTTAGTTAGTGAGTCCTCAGGTGCTCACCAATTATACAAATCTCAACTAAAAATAAGTGAGAGGTGAATGCATGAAAAGTCAGTCCATAAACTATAGGATAATCATATTTTTCAAAGATGATTTTCAATATAGCAGTCTTTTAAGTATATTCTGATCGGCTTTACAAACTTGATTATAGTAGAAACTTGAAAGTAGAATGTCCTAAAAATCTTAGTATTCATCTCTCTCGGGGCCTTCACATGTAAGAAATCAACAAATAACTTTTATTTTCTATCTATTATATGGAGGTATAGATGTTTCTTATTTAGCCTGAAAGTATATGCTATCACACATATTTTATAAACGTTGATTTTTTGTTTTAGAAAAAAAGTTACTCCAACATTCATGTCAGCTAAAAATGGATCTAGTAGAACTTCCTTGTTCCATCCATTGGAATGTCTGGCACGAAACATCCATTAATTGCTGCTTTTGTTTTCTCCAGTGATTGCTGCTTCTTTTTGAACATTTATTGCCCTACTGCTAGAATTTACCAAACAGCATCCAGCAGAATCTCAATGTAGGGACAAACCACACTCCTTAATTAAAAGTCTCGTCACGCATTGCAGTCATGGTCTACCAGAAAGTCTAGAAATCTTCAGGAATCTCAGGGAAATTTAACATTTGGCTGAACTATCCAGGAACGAGAAAGAAAAAGTGTGGGTGCTAAAGAAATCGTCAATTTTTTTTCTCAATTAAATGCTGAGTGTGGAGCAGTAGATATAAGAAAGAAATTAATTTTTGGGCCTCCCTGGTGGCGCAGCTGTTAGGCGCTGCGCTGTGGAGCTTCGGCAGCGGCGACAGCGAGTTCAATGCCTGGCCGGGGAGATTCCCACATGGTGCAGCAGACCTCTCCTGCCTCGCCTGCTGCTCCCCTCAACAGTGTATTTCTGTCGATCTGCCTGTTCTGCTCCCCACTTTGTCTCTGGTGAACCTTCTCGCCACCTCAAGCCTCTGCCCTGTACCCCAGCTTGTGTGCATAAATAAATAAATCTTTAAAAAAAAGAAATTTATTTTAATATGGGTAAGTGGCTGCATCTGTGAGACCAGAACAATACTCACGACACACAGATAAACAGTGTTTCTACCAGAAAATGCCTAGAGGTTGAAATCAGGAGAAGAATTATGATTTTTGATGGAGGATTTAGACCGAGTAGCTATAAAGACACCAAAGATCTCAGAATTACAAAGGCAGGTTTGGTTATTTAACTCTTGCCTGTAAAATATGTAAAATATTTCAATTCTTACTAATTAGGAGCCCTGTACTTTTTCCAGAGGTAAGTCCATACTAGGAAGTTTATTTTACATAGAATCCCCGTCTGGACTTTGGCTTAACTGTATAGGGCCCACTTAAGTCTACTCTTGAGAGTAAAGAGAATGTTGAATAGTCAGGCAATAGCATGGTCTTCTCAGTCAGGGAGCTGGTCTGCTGCTCCCCTCAGCAGCGTATTTCAGTCAATACGCCTGTTCTGCTCCCTACCCTGCCTCTGGGGAATCCTCCCATCACCCCTGCACCTCTGGCCTACACCCTAGGTCTTGCATGCATAAATAAACGAATCCTAAAAAAAAGCATCATCTTCTCAACATGTCGAGGAAGGGCTGTCTCAGTTACTAGCGGGAAGGCACAGTCCTACTGAGCTCCAGTTTCAGGAGATAACGAGTTGCTTCACCATGAGCTCCGATCAAGTAAGAAGCCAGAGCACAGGACTGTAGAGAGCTGGTTGACATACGCTGATCATTTAGCTTTACCTTGGACTTTCGTGGCTCAGAGGCTCCAAGGGTGATGGAAATTAATTATGGGTGATGAGACTTTATAGACGAATTTAACTTTTCTAGAAAACAAAAAAAGGATCACTACCTAACTTTCAAGGCAACTTTTAGGAAAGTGAAAACATGGAAAGAGGGGCCTCCCTGGTGGTGCAAGGGGTTAAGTCTCAGGGCTATGAAGCTGTCTGCAACCACTGCAGTATGAGTTCGATCCCAGACCAGGGAGCTTCCCACATGGTGCAGACCTCTCCTGTCTTGCCTGCTGCCCCCCTCAGCAGTATATTTCAGTAGATCTGCCTGTTTCTGCCTGTTCTGCTCCCCACTCTGCCTCTGGTGAATCCTATGACCGTCTCCTCCTCCCACACACTCCTCTGGTCTATACCCCAGCTCTTGTATGCATAAATAAATAAAATCTTAAAAAAAAGAAAACATGGAAAGAACTGGACCTTAGAAGAGTAACTAGTCCTTAAGAGAGTAGGGTTTATCCTGAGTACAAAGACACACCAATTTTCTATTTTTATTCCTGGGGAAAATAAAAGTGTCTTAACTATGATAAAGTTGGAAGTACTTATTTAAATTAAGTGATATATATGGTGATATTAGCTCTATGTTAGACTCTATAGAAAAACCACTTTCAGGAATTCATTTCCTTATGTATAAATGTGTATGTTTCTAAGCATGATTCAAACAATTCACATTTAGGTTGGTCACTCAGGATATAGGCCAGTGACATGTAATTAATTAAAAAGGAAATACAGAACATAAAACACACAGAAACAGAAGCTGACAGATGAAATCCATGGTAGAGCAAGGAATTGTAGCTACCTAAGAACATCATGTCAAAAGATCCAAGTGTAAGTTTAAAGTATAGATAAAAGGATGGAGTCAAAGTGAGTCCAAGAGACAGCGTGGAAACAATCCACTATGCTTTAGAGCCCCATGTCTGTGGGACCAGGGACAACATGGTACAATGTGGTCTGGGTTAAGGTGACATCACTCTTAAGGTGACATCAGCAATAAAAAGTATAAAAAAAAACTTTCACTAATGCATTTCTTTATATTTAACTAACATTTACAGAATGTTTCCTATTTTCAGGCACTGTATTAAGTATAAGGGAAATCTCCGAAATGTTTATTTATGACTCCAATATGAAACAAGACCTTCCTCAGATAATAACGGCATGATCTTTATTTGTCCTTCAAGGGCAATATGTAATACTACTCTTTCAAGGGTTTGGAATTTTCTTCTATTTTCCAAAATGCAAGCCAGCAGTAAAAATTTAAACAAAGCACTCAAAGACGTTCACTTAAAAACTGCAGGCTGTGACTATTCATTTTTTATTACATGGGAGAGTTTCATGTATGTCCAGCAGGAATCTTTGGATCAATGAACACCAATCTATTTTCTTTGACAGTAAAATAGTTGTCCCTAACGTAGTTTTTAATTGTTATGTCAAATAAATGTGTCTAATTCCACTGTTTTTTTTTATGATGGCTGACGGGAAAGATTTGCAATCTGCATCTGTTAAAGACTCCATTCCGTTTTCATCTTATTTTTAGCTCTATTAATGACCATTTAGCAAAGATCTTATTCAGAGACAGGACTTTCTGCTGAAACGTTTCACTAAATGTCAGCTATTAAGATTCTGGTCTCAACACCAACTATTCTGCCCTGTTCTTGCGTACAATGATTCCAATGGCCTCGTCCCGAAAAGTGTGTGTCCTATTGAAAAAAGAGGAACTAAGGAACTTTTTTTTTCCCTGCAAAAAGGACATCTACAGAATTTTCTAGAACAAAGCTAGGGCAGAGGTTTTTTTCTGAATAGAAAATGAAAATGCTAATGTGAATACTGTTTGTTCAAAGCTTTTTGTTCAGAGAGGGAGCACGGTCCAGTGAGAAGGCACGCTGTGGTCACTGTTGTTCTCAGCATCACCCTGCCCCTCACTATTGGAGTCACCAGGGACCAGCCACTCAATCTCTGATGTCACTGGTAGAACAGGGTCAATACTATCTCGTTATCTGGAAAAGTTCCAGGAGCTCCTTTGTGTCTCCTCACAGCTTTCTGTGCTACAACTTTAACACTGAAAGAAAAATCAAAACGGTGAGGAGAATCCATGCAAGTGGGAAGCTTTTTGGTTAGTGAGATATTGCCCCCCACACTGCCACCTCCAGCCAAGACTGAGTTAACAGGAACCAGAGTTACCCTCCCACCCCAAACAACCAAACATGGACAGAATGGACAGTATTCTTCCAATATGGCAGCCATCATGGGAAAAGCAGTGATTCCCCAGGCCATGGGAAACAATGAGGTGAGCCGCTGACTGTCTAAGCTTACTACTGTGCATTTCCATGCTGTGGTTCCTGGTGGGGAGACCCACACAGAGTCTGTGGGATGCCCAGGGCTGAGGATGTGAAGTGGGAGTCTAGAGAGATCAAGGTAGCTGGAGTTGTGGAGAAAAAGGACTTTTCAGAAAGCAAATACAGAGATTTGGAGATGGTATGAGAATGTAGTTGAGTAGTAGTAGGTGCACAAGCGTGAAAGACACTGAGGCTGCAAGGAAATTTCATTTAAGGATTATTTCACACAGGGTAATGAATAAAGCCTGTTCCTAACATCCGATGGGAAAATTCAACTTTCATGGTAGGTTATTCAAAAGGATTTTGTCTCAGCACTGGGGAAAACTGGTCACAGGCTGATAACTACTCTGATTCAACCTAGCAGATTATAAAACCAAAACCTAACAGTACCAGTTTCCAAGTAATTTAACTACATAGCAGAACAAAAGCTCAAGAACATTTTTGGATATACAACAACAACAAAAAAAATGCCCAAACCTCAACAAGGTAAAATTCACAATGTTTGATATCCAAAAAAAAAAAAAATTACAAGGCGTGGCATGATGCAGGAAAATACCAATGTAATGAAAAATCAATCAAAATCTACCCAAAGTCAACACAGATTTAGCAGCAGCAACCAAGGACATTAAAGGTTACTCTATACAGAACATTTCACAGGTTCAAAAAGTTAAGTAAAGATATAGAAGATATTAAAAAAAGAAACAAAACCCAGATTGGACACCTAGATGTGAAAACTATAATGTATGAGTTGAAAATCAGCCAGGTGGGATAAATGGGAATTGAAATAAACATTGGCACAATTATACCAACTTGCTCAAAATTAGTGATAGAAAAGATCTTAAAAGCAAACAGATGTTATTTACAGAGTCATAAAGACTAGGATGGTATCAGCATTCTTTACAGAAATAATACAAATAAGAAGACAATGAAGTGTCATCTTTAACTTAGCAGCAGAAAATAAACTACATTCTAAGATTCTATACCTAGCAAAACAGTGTATCCCAAACCCAAAGGTGAAGTAAAGATATTTTCAGACAGACCCAAGCAAAAGTATGCATTGCCAGGCTACAGGTATTTTAAGTCCTTGATGCAGAAGGAAAATCATTCCACATGTATCTATATGTAGAATGATAAATACCAGAAATGGTAACTACACAGGGAAATAACATCTTATTAATGAAAAAAAATCTTTAAAGATCATTGACCTTAAAAAAAAATGAGGATCATCTACTGTTTAAGAAAAAATAACAGTCATGTAGTATGGAAAACGCATGACAACAGCTCACAGACTGGGAGAGGGGAAATGGAGTCCACCTTAATTGCAATGTTCTTGTATTGTTAAGAGTGGTAAAAATCATTTGAACTAATATAATGAACAAACAGTACATGTATAAGAGTATAAGACTGTAAGTGATAGAACATCAATTGAAGTGGTATAATATTGTGAACAGATAAAAATAATTTCTACAAATCTTATAGTAACCATTAAAATGACAAGGAGATAAATCGAAAACAACAGCAAAGGAGATAAAATAGAATCATAAAAATATTCAATTAGACTAAAAAAATAAGGGGACAGAGATGGAACAAATAACGATGACAAATTTAGACAAGACCATATCAGTAATGTTATCAATGTACATGGCCTTCCAACGAAAAGGTGAGACCCAGCTATATACTACTTGTAAGAAATGCACTTCCAGTATAGTCAGGTTAAATAGACGCACAAGGATGGGGAAGGATACACTATACGGACATGAATCTAAAGAAAACTGTGGAGTATCTTTGATAATATTAAAGTAGATTTCACAGAAAAACATATTGCCAGGGATGAAAAAGGTCATTTTATAACAGTAAGAGGCTCAGAGAACATAACCACCTTAAGCATTTATGTACCTAAAAACAGAGCCAGAAATACAGAAAGAAAACCAGACAGTACTGAGGAGAAACAGAATGACCCACATTAAAGTCAGGGATTTCAAAATCCTCATTCTACACTAAGAGAGAAGTGGGCATGATATGTACACTCAAAATTTCCGTTATATCCAAGCAGTCTCCCACAGAGCATCATGGGAAATCTGTAACTGTATTGCTTAGTGAAGTCTTTCTTGGCATTTTATAACTGAGACCCAGAAATTAGCCTCCTCACTGCTGACTAGGGCTTCCCCCCACCCCAGAGAATGTGGCTACTGCTATGAGCAGGTAGTCTGAGTTCTATTTCTTGTTGGTCCATTACAATTCCTTCTAAGTCTCAAATCTCCACTGTTCTGCCCTCCGTAACATCACTGGCTGGCTACTGCTGAAGTCCTTCAAGTTCTTCACTTCAATGGAGGTGAGTTTTCACACTTCAGGAATATCAAGTCAAGTCAGGTCTCATACCTCAAGTGGCTGGGAAGCTTGCCTGAGTCTCCTGCCTGAGTGTGTAGGGTAGAGATGGTCACGTGGACTTAGCTGCCACTAAGCGTTATTATTTTTGTCAATTGTTTACTTAGCTGTTTAATTGTTTACCTATCTGCTTCAGTTTGGGTTTATACTCTTCCACATGGGCACATAATTCACTCATGTTCCAGGAAACCTCCTGTGTCAATGCCTTTCCCCCTTCCTTCTAGAACTCTCCTCCCTCCCCAGTTCCCTGATTTTTCTAAAAGTGATTCTTCTTTTTTTTTTTTTTTTAAAGATTTATGTATTTATGCATACAAGAGCTGGGGTGTAGGCTAGCGGTATGGGGTGGTGAGAGGATTCACCAGAGACAGAGCGAGGAGCAGAACAGGCAGACTGACTGAAATACACTGCTGAGGGGAGCAGCAGGTGAGGCAGGAGAGAGGTCTGCTGTGTCATGTGGGAAGGTCCTTGGCCGGCATCGAACTTTTGCTGCAGTGGCTGCTGATAGCTTCACAGTGCTGAGACTTAATCCCCTGCGCCACCAGGGAGGCCCCCAGTTCCGTCTGATAACCAGTACATTTTCCACAGTCTTAAGAATTGTTTTTGCGGTGCCTCCCTGGTGGTGCAAAGGGTCAAGTCTCAGCACTATGAAACTATCAGCAGCCACTGCAGCACCAGTTCGATCCCCAGCCAGGGAGCTGACCCACATGGCACAGCAGACCTCTCTTGTCTCCCCCACTGCTCCCCTCAGCAGTGTATGTCAGTAGATCTGCCTGTTCTGCTCCCCACTCTGTCTCTGGTGAATCCTCTCATCCCCCATACCTCTGGCCTACACCCCAGTTCTTGTATGTACAAATAAATAAATCTTTAAAAAAATTGTTTTTGCTGTGCTTTGCCAGTGTACATTCTGCAGCTACTTACATTCCGCAGATAAGTGAAACCATTCAGTGACAGCTATCTTTCACTCTCCCACTTTTTTCACTTAGCATAATCACCTCTGGCTCCAAGGACCCCTTAACCTTCAATATTCAACCAGCAGAGGTCAAAGCTCTGAATAATGTGCTCACAACTTTTTTCTAGATGGCCTCCTGACGGCCTTCAGTGCCCAGTACCCCCAAGCCGACTGCCGGGGCTGAGCGCTGCAGCGGCTGTGACTTACCCGAGGGGGCACGGCCTGCAGGGCGGTGATGTAGTTCTCCAGAGCCAGGCGACGGCGGTCGTTGAGCATGGCCTCCACCCTGGCCATGTGCGTCTCCACCAACTGCTGCCTCTCGTTGGCTGCTTCCTGCTCCAGAGACTCTACTTTCTCCTGGAAATGCTGCCAGGGTAAACACGCGAGTGTGTGAGAGGGGAACTCGACCAGCAGGAGAGGCCAGCTAACCCACGTCTTTTCAAAGGCTGGTGTAGCACCATGGAAAGCTGGGTGGAGGATCCTCAAAATACTAAAAATGGAGCTACCACATGATCCAGTGATTCCACTCCTAGGAATCTACCCAAAGGACATAAGAACACCAATTCAAAAGGAAACCTGCACTCCTATGTTTACTGTAGCACTACTTACAATAGGCAAGATATGGAAACAACCCAAATGTCTCCAAACACATGAATGGATCATGTGTTACATACATGATCATGTGGTATATACACACACACTGGAATACTACTCAGCGATCAAAAAAGATAAACTCATGCCATTTGTGGCAACAAGGAGCTGGAAGGGATAATGCTAAATAAGTCAGAAGATAAATAGCAGATGATTTCACTTATAGAGTGAATATAGGAAACCGAACAAAGGGTCAGGTAAAAGACAAAACTTGCCAACTGACCACAGATCTGAGGCACACAGCAGGGGAGAGGGAAAGAGGGTTCAAAGCAGGGGAGGGAAAAGCACAAGAGACCGAGATGATCAGCGGACTTTATCTGAAGAGAGATATCAAATATTGCACAAAAATGTACAATGAAAGAAAATAATTAAGAAAAAAGGGCTGGCATATTCCGTTTTATTCAAAGGTTTCATAGCTATATCACCATTTTGACTAAATCAGCACATTAAAGGATTACCTCCCTTACCTGCATTCCTTTCCCTAAACCTAATTTCTTATTGGAACTTATTATTTTATCTGGTTCCTAAAGACTGATTTAACTAAAGATAACATAGGATACCTTTATGTGTGTTTCTGAAACTGTACATTATAGTGCATGTGAAAAAAGTCCACCTCTTACTCAAAGTAACAAAATAAATGAAGCAATAAAACAAACAAAAAAAAAAACCCAAATTGTTTGACAATAAGAACAGTGTTTCTTGTTGGAAAGGGGCTGGGGGTGTGTAAACCAGAAACTTAGACTTTTGGTGGTGGTCCTAATGTGGCATATATAGACGTCAAATGATGATTCTGTGTGCCTGCACCTATCCAATGTTTTAAACCAATGTCACTTCAACAAAAAAAAATGTTTTAAAAAAGAGGTATTTGTCTATGTCAAGATCATGATGGGGAAAAAAATGAAAATGATCAGGACGTTCTTGCAGTTCACCGAAGGGAATTCAGAGAGGGTTTTAGTCAATGACATAAATTCTCACATAATTTTTGCGAGGGAACTAGTAGATTATGGTAACCAAAGAGATATATTATTGATCAATGCAGACTGTAAATAGCAATATGAATTTTATAGAAATAATTATAACTTGAGCTAACTGGGAGCAAATATACGGCAGGGTTTAAGCATCCCAATTACTGGACGACAATTCGGAATGGTCTAAATTGATGGGAGTATGAAAAATCACTCATGAGGGGGTGGGATACCCTGCTTGAAGGAGGACTTAGGCTTTACCTGGATAACTGCTTTCTTATCAGCTTTAGGCAAGTTCTTTGCCTGGCGTTCTGCCTCTTCCCATTCTCTCATGACCTACAAAATGAAAATACATGTGAATTTAAAGTCATCAGATCATCTTTCCAATACAGACCGAATGAGATGAATTACTACTTTTCTTCTGTTTTTGTCATTCTAAACACACACACACACACACACACACACACACACACACAAACGCGCGCGCACGCACACACAGGTATCACATTCCATTCCTATTGCAATTGTTGACTTCCTGCTGGGATGTAAACATTCTATCATAGCAGCGTATTAAAAATAAATGTTCACATTTATTGCAGGAATGTGGCTCTTGGAAACCAAAGTGGTCTCTTTTCTTTTCCTGAGAAGTGACTGAAGGTCACTTTATTTGATGTATACAAATGTTGATGATTCATAAAAGCCAGATACTCCTTCTTGAACGAGGTTTTCCAATATTATACTGAACCCACTGATTTTAGTCTTCTGTGAAAGTGAGTCATAAAATTTGAAATTGTATATTCTGCAAAAAAAATACAAGGAGAAAAGGTCTATGTAACATTTTACGCAGCTGTACACAGGTGATGAACACAGTGTCCCAAATAAACACATAACGCAGGAAGGAAAAGACATTTTCTGTTGTCAAAAATCCTAAGATCCACTCCATTGAAGGACTGATGGGCAATTTGTTTCGCTCCCCATGAACAGCGTATAACATTCTTATTCCCTCCAGAAATTCCAAGAGAGTAAACATTATAATATTCCCCAAACAGCAAAAAAGATATGCTTGGCAAGTAATGTTAATTTCATAACCAGGCTAATGTGTTTTATAGGAAAATAAAACTCCCTTCTCATCCTTGATGTTTACCCAATATTTCCCTGAGTCAAGTTCATTTATTGATCTACATGCGAAGAGGAATAGTATGTGGTTGTTGAAAGAAAGTTAGGTTCTTGCCACCTACTGCTGCCTTTTCTCTCTCAAGTATGCATTCATTGTCAAGCAGGGTTTCTTTAAGTGTAACTCCTACTTGAGGTAGGAAAATACCAAACAGAAAGATCAAGGAAGCAAATAATGTTTGTTGACAGACATGTGCTTACATACTTACAAGAGAGCCTACAAAGCAAGAGAGAACTTGACTTCTGTACTATAAGAGAGTTATTTATAAGTATCCCTAAGGAATGGATTAATCTGACCTCCTTGATGCTTGCCAAGAAAGACTGCAGATGGAGAGAGAAATGTGGAATAAGGAACTGTTGATAAAGAATTTCTATGAGCTAATACCACATCAAATAATCACCTAGGTTCTTATGAGCTATTTATTGCTTATTATAATGCATTAACTTGTTGAATAAAAGAGTAGCTTTGCTGTGTTGTCTTCATGAGGTTACATTGAAAACAGGATGGAGTTGAATTTTCTGATATTTAAGGAGCATATAAAAAATAATCTCAATACCACCTCACGCCAGTGAGAATGGCGCACATTAATAAAACAGGCAACAACAAATGTTGGCGAGGATGTGGAGAAAAAGGAACTCTCCTACACTGCTGGTGGGAATGCAAATTGATCCAACCACTATGGAAAGCTGTATGGCGTTTCCTCAAACTGCTAGAAATGGAACTTCCATATGACCCGGCAATACCACTACTG
>PVIJ01011761.1:0-34171 GCA_004024925.1 Scalopus aquaticus
AAGTCAACAATCCAGTCAAAAAATGGGCAGAAGAGCTAAAAAGACACTTCTCCAAAGAAGAAAAGCAAATGGCCAACAGGTATATGAAAAAATGTTCAACATCACTTATAATCAGGGAAATGCAAATTAAAACCACAATGAGATACCACCTCACGCCAGTGAGAATGGCGCACATTAATAAAACAGGCAACAACAAATGATGGCAAGGATGTGGAGAAAAAGGAACTCTCCTAACTGCTGGTGGGAATGCAAATTGATCCAACCACTATGGAAAGCAGTATGGCGTTTCCTCAAACTGCAAGAAATGGAACTTCCATATGACCCGGCAATATCACTACTGGGAATATACCCAAAAGACACGAAAACATTAATCCAAAAGGATACATGCACCCGCATGTTTATTGCAGCACTGTTTACAATAGCTAAGGTATGGAAACAACCCAGATGCCCAAAAAAAAATGACTGGATCAAGAAGATGTGGTACGTATACACAATGGAATACTATTCAGCATTCAAAAAAGACAAACACATGCAATTCGCAGCAACATGGATGGACCTAGAGGGGATCATGATCAGTGAAATAAGCCAGAAAGAAAGAGAAAATTATCGAATGGTTTCACTTATAACAGGAATATAGGGGAGCCAAATAAGAAAGTGACATTCAGCAGGGAAGGAGGGGAGGGATAGGGCTCAAGATGGGGGAAGAGGGGAGCATGGAGGGTTATGGTGATGGCTCTACGGGGGAACAGGTGGTGGGTAACTTATGAGGTACACACAATAATGTAAAAGATATGAATAACAAAAATAAATAAAATATCTATTAAAAAAAGAAATGAAATGCAATTACTTTATAATAAAAAATAATCCTCTATACCCAGGATGAATGTGACAGCTTAAATGCAACCTAATATGAGGCAGTGGGTTGGTGACACAAATTTCAGAAACTTTGTAACTACTGGACAGCTGATTTTCTGAAACATTGAACAATTCAAGGACACTCTTCCAGGAAAGAAAAGCAAAAAATGGAGTACTTTGTTTCCTGTAAAATCCAGTATATATGAAAAAGTGCAAAATAAACTTTGCATTTACTTGTCAGTCAGGTTCAAGGCTCAAATATTTATGACGTGTCTGGCTGGATTCAAAAGTTGTGCAGAAGTGGGACAATTTTCATTATGCAAAGCTGTCCTGGTTATCACAGGACATTTGGCTGCCAGCTAAATGTTAAAAATGTAAGCTGCAAGCCCACCCTAAAATAGGCAACAAGCAACACCTACCCACAGTCCAGCTAAACACACATACAGACATACATACACACAAGGGCACACATGCACACATACACACATGTGAGCACACTCCCTGAGTGTGTGTGAGAGGTTCAGGTGTCTCCCAGACTGTCCTCATTCCCAAACCCCTGCCCTCACCCCTGAAACACTTTGGTCACAGGACTATTTGGGCAGGTCTTGAAGGATTAGGGCTTCAAAAGTTACCTATTAAAATGCAAATGTCCTTGGTCTGCCTGAGACCTGTTGTCCTTATCTGCTAAAAGCCTAAAGGGATCCCTTTAGGAGAGGCTGTTCCCATTTTTTAACTGTGTAATTCTGGAAGGAAGCATAAAATAGACCTGGCCTCCAACTCCATTTGGCTAGAGGGCTGACTCTGTAAGAAGAGGTTTCTCTGTCTAGTACCACTCTTTAAAAATGATCTCAGAACTCCCAAGAGTTACCTCCACCCTGCAGACCTCTGAGTGTGAAGGGTCTTCCACTTCTTGCAGCACAGAAACTCGAAGGATCCAAGTTGCAGCCTCAGGGCACCATTTTGCTCCTAGACTCCAGATGCTGTGTACTTAGGATGGCCCAGAAAGATGGGGGTGGAGTCATTTCTCCTCTCTCAAGTCTAAAGCCTCCTTCCAAGTAATGTACCAGCAATAACAGTAATAGCATTGCTTATCTGGGGACTCCATTCTAAGCCTTTGCTGATATTAACTTAGTATAACCACAGGCACCTTGCCATCTCTGTTTGACCAGAGAAAACAGGGCACAGAGAGATCCAGTGATTTGCTAAGAACCACACACCTATCAAATCCTAAACTGAGAATCAGACTCCTGTTCTTAACCCGTCTTATATTTAATCACTTAGTATATGCTTAATTATTTTAGTTATTTTCATTTTTATAATTTCATATAATCATCTGCCATTAAAACAATTTTTTATGCCATCATACCTCTGAGATTTGTCCTCAACAGGCTTATCATTTTGTTCTCCCCATTTTGAAGACAAGATCAGCTTCTATAGCTTCTACCTCTGCCAGAGAGGAAGAAAGCAAGTCCAAGTCTTTCTTGGTCTCTGGGCTGGAATATTGTGTTTACAAAGTCAAGGTCATGATCAATTTTCTTTTTTCTTTAATATATACTTTTTAGTTATATCTTTTACATTATTGTGTATTCCCCATAAAATTCCCACCACCAATTCACCCGTGAACCATCACCATAGTTTCTTGTGCTCTTCTCTCCCCCGTTTTGAACTCTTGTCCCCCCTCCCTTGCAGAATGTCTCTTATTTATAGTTACCTGCTAGTCTTTTTTTTCTTATTGTTATTATTGTTGTTTTTTCCTCCTGATCAATTTTCTTGTGTTATCTTAGATGCAGCTTACTCCCTGACTACAAGAAGAGGCCTCATATGGAAAATGAGTGGCTGGCTGCACATCCCAAGACAGGCAGGTGATGTCTGAGACCTATGAGTCACGTCACAGTGTAGACTGTGCTCTGTCCTTGGTTCAGCCTTGAGGAATTTTAGGAGCCCTATCCAAGGATTTACTTGGGATTTTGTAGTTTTAGGGGATTCCCAAGAATTGTAGTACTAATTAAGAAATCTTTTCTCAGTCTATTGCATCCTTATCTACACTCAGAATATGACATGGCTCTGACTTAGACCCCTAAAGCTTTTGAGCTTCCACTACTTTTTAAATTGACTCTCTGATAAGACTTGTCTATAAACAGTCTATAGGAAATCAGTCCTAGCGAATAGTATGATCCCCTTTGAATTTAAGTGATGGCATATTTTACTAAAATCAGTTGCTTGAAATGTATTTTGTAGCTAATCTCCATCCACATCCTTCTTTCTCTGAAAAATTCCACTAATTTGCCCTTCCATGTTAGAAGGAAGTTCCTAAAAACATGGCAAAGGATCGTCCCTGGGATTATTTCTTGGAGTCTCTCTTGGGAGAAGAATCTCTGACCACATCAAGGTTGAAGCTTGCATAGCCAGTCTCTGCCTGTCTCTGACTGGCATTTACTTGGGGAGGCCTGAGCATTTTCATTTGTTTCTTTTGGATCCATCCAAAGCAAGGAACCATTCAGGTCAAGACAAGAAATTTTAATAAAAGGTATAAAAGCCACTGCTGACTTTATTGTGGAAATCCACCAGACCCCCATTATGGAGTGCTCTTTCCTAAGTGACTCCCACACAGGCAGCAGAAGGAGGCCAGGCTCCCTAGCCCTATGAATCTAAAGTTAAAAAGGCGATCATCTCTTCCACTCCTTTTAAGCATATTTATGAAATATACAAATTTGCTCACAGTTCTACATGGCTATGGATTACAAAATCATCCCATAAAATCAAGAAAAAGAAGTGTAAAGTAAGAAGTCGCACTAGATCAATGATTTCTATTTGTGGGTTATGGACCCCTAGAAAGCCAAGGAACTTTTGTGTGGAGACTTTGAATTCATTGGCCCTCAAGCACAGTATCAACTGAATGAATAGGAATACATTTTGCATTGAGAGGGTAGATCTTCAGCCATATTTCCTGGGTTCAAACCCTAATTCTGCAACTTAGTAGCTGTGTGGTTTTGGACTTGTCAATTAACTTCTTTGTGCTTGGTTTCCTCACTCTACAACCACATACAATTAGTGGGAGGAGCAGAGTAGATGAGATATGCTATACACTTGGCCTTGTCCCTAGTCCTCATGCCAAGTAGCCTGTCCCTAGTACTTGAAGATCTGCATATATAGGCACCTATGTGCAAGCAGACAGTTGATTTTCTCTTTCATCATTTCACATCCAATTTTATCTGGCCATGGCCTGGTGGGGGAGAATCTGGAGAGGAAGAAGCAATAGATTGTCACTTCTGTCTGCTTCCCAGTTTTGGAGGACAGAAAGGCACAGACACCCTGTGGGCTGATCCCTCTTCTGCCAGCATGTCTCAAATCACAAAAGCTCCTCTACTTGGGCTCTACCTGCCATTCACAGACCCTGTGGTTCAAACGTGATCACATGGGCTTATTTCTCCAGTGCCACAAAGTAAAATACAGGTTAAGGTTTCTGAGGACCAACAACAGGTGAAAATTGGAAGACAGAGTTGCTGCTGATGAGTGTTGAAGATGAGGACAGATTCAAAAGCTTGTGGTAAGAAGTGAGATTTAACGTGCTCTTTGGACCTCAGTGAGCTCATGTCCTGCTATTGCAGGCTGGGCACAAGAAGCTAGCAGCACACTCTATCCAGATTGTAGATATAAAATTTGGAGAATTTTGTTTTTTAAAATAAGATAAGTATGTGTGGAATCCCACTGGCACATCAACCAGTTTTGCAAAGGGGGAGCAGAGCAATTGTTGAATCTCAGTGTTTATTTGTTCCTTTTGAATTCTGGATTTTTCCTTTGGATGCTATGGAAATTAGGCATGGCTTCTTCTTCCTGATGTTGATGTTGCTGGTTTTATTGTTGTTTTGTCTCAGGGATGGATGGATGGTTTTTTGTTTTGTTTTGTTTTTAATGAATGGCTTTTGTTGACTCTGCTAGTTTCTCGATGTCACTGTTACCAAACCACTACCTTCATATCAGTACTGTATGCAAAAGTCTTGGAATATGAACAAATGAAAGTGTTTAACTGCAAAATATATAGTCACCAACTAGGTAATGTACCCTCAAGGAGCTCCACACCCTCCCTTACTCAGTAGGAGCTGTTGGGACAGTTGAAGACACAGAGGCAATCTTAAATATTTGAATTGCAAGACAGTGATTGTCTCTGAAAAACAACTGCATTCTTGCATCACTGTCTAGGGAGAAAAAGAGCATCCCACAAGTTCCTTGGAAAGATTCACAACAAAGTGGTGAAAGAATTTCTCTGCCCCTTCCCAGATCTTGGTATTCAATTACTGACCTCTGACAGCACCCAAAAATATGTTCCCCACTTTTCTTTCCTACTTCTCTTCTTGTCTTCATCGAACGATTATTTTGTGTTCTAGTCCTTCCTTTATGCCCTCTTCTTCACAACATGAAGAAGAGTGAGATGGTCTCCCTAAAGTATGCCGGCATACATTCCTAGTGATTAAATAAAGCATTCTATGTGAGCTGCCAGTTGCTTTGACCCAGTTGAAATGCATGTCTCTTCTATGAGTCTTTAATAAAATAATGGCAATTAAAGAGGGGAAGATGCATTTTGAACCTCTTTTACATACCTGTGCTGTGTAACGCATTTTACATATTCATTATTTTTTAAAATCTTATTAATATAATAAAACAGTATTCTGAATACCATTATTATTCTACTTTACAGGGAAACCTTACTCACATAACTCTTAGAAAAATTCGAATTCAGATCTTTACATGCAAGCAACTTGCATTTTTCGAAATAGCTTGTTGTTTTCTTAAAAGATCTGTCTCTAAAACATTGGGACCAGTCACTAATCTTTGCTACCTATGAGTATTTATGAATCTTTTTAGCCCCATATTCTCTAATTCCATAGAAGCTGGAAGTGTTGGTGAGATATTGACGTTCAATTCAATAAACTTGATTGAGGAAAAGCATGGTGTGATCATCCAGGGCCTTGCTTACTTTCCAGGGTCCTGCCCATTTTAGAGTCTCGGGAAGGGTCAGATACATACTGCATCATGGGAAGAAAAACAAACAAAAAACCCCGAGAATGGCAGGCCATCATAGACCTCATGGCATTTATCATCTCCAGGACCCGCATCAATACCAAATCTCGGGCAATGTGACCCGCTCAGTCCTAGAGCTAAAAACGGAAGAGCTAAGCAAACGGACTCTGGAAGGGGGCAACTGATGCGGATGCAAAGGAGAAAGGTCATCATGCTGGAAGATTAGAAAGATGAACACGTACAGAAGCTCGGGAAGAAAATAAAACAAACGATATGGCCTAGATGCCTGCAAGTTATGGCTTGACATCTGCTTCCTGTCTTGTGAGCTCTGTCGGCCACAGCGAAAGGCAGGGGTCTTTGAAAATATCTCCAGTTTGGCTGGTTAGGCAGTGGATCATTAGGGAATCAGATAAACAGGTAAATTTGGATTTTGGGGTTAGGGAATCAGATAAATCAGATAAATTTGGATTTTTGAATGAATGGATCAGCAGCAAAGTAGGCAACAAGAGGGTAGGAAGCTCTGATCAAAATTTATGCAGTTGCCAACATATTCATGGACATGAATAAACATGGTCATGATAAGGACTTGTACTCTGGGGTTATATTTTCAGTGTTTGAATCTGCACTTGGCCATTTATTAGGTGGGAACTAAGAAGAGTTGCTTGAAATCTCTGGGCACCGGTCTTCCTATCTGCAAAACATAAGATGCTGGCACTTATTGAATGATTGAAATGAAGTAGCAGACGTGTTTAGCACAGTGTCTGACCTATACAGAATAATTAACTGCTGCTGTTTTCATCTATGCTCCCCTCCAAGTTGCACACTAAATAGTTCCCCATGATGAACAATGTGAGAAAGCCCCAACTGTGTGATAGGCCTGCGCCTCTCTCCCACCACATTCCAGGTGTGCATATGGACGTGGGAGGGGAGAGCATAGAGCTAAGTATCAATTTGCCCAGTTAGGCACCACTCTGAGTATTATCTTAAAAAAAAAAAAAAAAAAAAAAACCTAACCCAAGCACAAGCATAGCCGATGAGCTGACCAGATAGGACACAGAACACATTTCCTTCTCCTTTTTGATTTCAAATCTGCTTTAGGGCCCTGGACCTCTCCAACTCAGTTTGCACCTGGGGCTTCGAGGAGATGCCTCCTGTCATGTGCACCTCTGCCCTGCTGTGGACAGTTCTGATGCTGTTCTGTGAGTAGAGGGTTAGACACCCTTCCTGGAGGGCAAGGTGGACCCCGGAGCCGTGGGTGGGAGCATGGACAGCCTTAGTGGGTACTTCTGGGCCACATGTAGACTGGGGGACATTTCCCTAGGATTCTACAATGGAGACAAGCCGCTAGCAGCCAAGACTGGGCTTAGCAGTATCTGAGAGGAAGCTGGACGGCAAGGCAGTTGCAGTTGCTCTGGCAGCTCCCAGGAAGCAGGAAGGGAGGGCAAGGAAAGAGAGAAGCTCCATCTCTCCTGGGCCAGGCTGCCAAGGAGAGGTCAACCCTCACAACCCCATGTTGTGGACTGAGGCCACATTCAGATCCCATCCTCAGGAGCAAAGGGACAGTCACTAACTTCTCCTCTCTGGACTTTTGCAGCTCCGGAGGATGTGTCAGCAGGTGAGTCCCCTGCATTTGATCACATGGATTTTGGGGAGTCTCTCCCCCTCTCTTATCCCTCTGTCTCTGCTTTCTAACGAGCCTGGATCTGCTCCTCTCTGTCCAACCCACTTCCCATTTCCACCTGGCCATGTTTGTTTTTTACCTTCAAAAATTTCTCCACATACAACTGCATTCTCTTGTCAACCCCGCCTCTTTTTAAGTCAACAGTCCTGTCTGTGGAACATCTAAGTGACTCAGCCTCTCGGCCATAATCGCATTCAATTCTTGCATCATCACCATCACTGCTACTGCCACTTTGTAGTTGAATATGTGAGTTTAAGTGAGTTGTGAAAGTTCACAGCTAACAAAGGGCTGGATTTCCACATCAGTCCCTTGAATACAGGTCTAGTTCTCCCCCGAAGGCATTCTCACACTCATCACCACACAGCTGCTCACTTCCTTCGCTTCCGTCCAAAGTCACTCCACATTTCTTTGTTTCTAGAAGCCTTTTAAGACCGATTCTCTGTGTGCTTCTTACCACCTTCCAGAATGGATACATAGTTTTCACTCTATATACACTCACAACATGTAATCATACAAATTTTGGGCTGGGAGAATCCTTGCATTTTATCTAGTCTAACACGTTTATTCATTCACTATTCACTCATTCACCTATTCCCTAAGTATTTAAATGAACACCCACTACATACCAGCCTTTGCACCTGGAAAGAGATTGCAATCCTCATTCATAGGGACTAAAACTGAAGTTAACAGAAATAGAGTTATCCTGCGTCACATAGCAAATGTGTTGGTTTGTTTGCTAGTAGATTGTATTACATACTTTCTTTCTACTCTTGGTAGAGACCACCACTCTTTCCTCCTTCCCTTAGTCCTTGGGATCAGGACAGTTTCCTATCACCAGAAGTGCAGGAGAGAATGACCATTGACTATTTTTTGTCTGTTCTTTGGGGCCTGGACAGTTTTCAACGATTATTTTCCCCTCTAGATATCTCTCTACAGCCTGAAGCTACCTGGAAATCTGTGGTATCCTTGTATCCCCCATGGAATAGAATATTTACGGGAGAGAAAGTGACTTTTACATGTTATGGGAACAATGCCTTCCAACCTGGCAACACCAGCTGGATCTTCAACAACACCTATTTAAATGTGACAACCTCAAGTCTTGACATTGTGAATGCAAATGACCTGAACAGTGGAGAATACAGATGTCAGAATGAGAATTTCGAACAGAGTGAACCTGTAAACCTACATGTCTTCAGTGGTAAGTCTCAGAGTCATGGACACAGATTCCTCATGGATGTGTAGCCATATGAAGGTGGGAAAGCCAGTTACTCTGTGGTTTAGGGCAGCAGGGTGGGATGTAGGGACTCTCCCTAAAAACCCGTCCCTCTCTTCTTCTACTTCTATTCCTTCTGCCTGCCCTTCTGCTTCCATTCATTGGTCATCTCCCAATGTTCTACTACTCTATTCCACCTCTGTCTTTTCTACATAATTGCAGATGTGTGTGTGTGTGTATACACATAAATATTAGTCAAAAGGAAGATTGGTTGTGTAAACATGCAAAGAACTATGAATATGAAGTAGGATCAAAAGTTTAATTTTAAAATTCTTCTGCATAGTCCATGGGCCATGATCTGTATATTAGACTGTAGTCTTCATTTTGAAAGACATCAGGAAGATATCAGGTATATTTCTCATGTTCTCTATATGTTCTCCATTTTTACTTAAAAAACAAATCTTATATTTGCCTCCTCTTTGTCATTCTTCCACTACCAACAATGAAAATGAAATCACATGCGTAGGCACATGGGGGGTCAATGTTGAATGAACAGAGCAATCATCCCATTTGCATGGATAGGTCTTTGCTGTCTTTTACTTTACATTTTAAATATTAAATATTTTAAAGTATCAACATGCTTCATATTTTTCTCTTGCATGAAAAGAGTGTTTCAACATCTGTATACAAATTCCAAATACATACTAATGCAACATAGAACAGCTTCTCCCTTTCCTTGGAGTGGATTCTAGAAAAGTCCTCAAGGATTGCTCCTAAATAAAGTGTGCTTGCACAATCTAGCCATATTTCCATTCAAAATTCTCCTTTGGTGAATGATTTTCAACTCTTCTAATATAATTCATAGAATACAACTCATCTTTTACTGACTCATTATTCACAAATATCTGTTAACTACCTACCAACTCCCGGGTATTGTGTTAGACTCTGGAGATATAAGGGACAGACATGGTCTCTGGCCTCTTGAGGTATAATGTCAAATGGGGAAGAGATGTTAAATAAGTACACCAGCATCAACTAAAATTGCAATACATGTTCTGAGGAAGTTTTGAGGTCAACTATGATTAATAGAATTGGAGAGTCCTATGAGGTAGGATGGGACAAAAAAAGACTCTTCCTTAGGCTGAGGCCCTCAGCAGAGAATGTTTCTTTCTGTTTCAGTGGCTAGTACAGTAACAGTGGATCCAAAGGAAACACTGGGTTTCAGACCTTCCACGGAGGAGTTCAGCATGACTGAGATCAGAGAAGCTTTAGGGGTCCAGGAGGAGAGAGGATTTGTCAACATAGAAGATAGATTCTCAGCATTTTATTTTGTATTTCTTTTCTACTGACCTTATGACCAAAATATGGTAGCTATAATTCCACTATTTTGTGTGGTTTTTGACACACACACCCTCTGTGTGGCCTTTTATTCTATCTGTCTGTCTGTCTGTCTATCTACCAATCCATTCATTCACTGTTAAACAACATAATGAATGCTCTTCAGACTGGCTGCTCCTTCAGGCCACTGCTGAGGAGGTGATGGAGGGTGAATCCCTCGTCATCAGGTGCCACGGTTGGAAGAATCGGGAAGTCAAAAAGGTGACGTACTACAAGGATGGCAAAGCTCTCAAGTACTGGTATGAGAACCACAACATCTCCATCACAAGCGCCACTGTAGAAAACGGCGGTACCTACTCCTGCGTGGGAAGAATTTGGCAGATTCAGTATAATTCTAGTTCCCTCCACATTATTGTAAAAAGAGGTGAGTGGAAAAGAGAAAGGGAAGGAGTCTGTAGCAGGGACAGAGAGGGGCCATCCAAGCCTGAAGGGGTTGCAGCTGGTAGAATGGGGGCAGTTGTGAAATCTTGGGACAGTTGGCTGGCTTTACAATGAAGAGATGTGAATTGAAAATATCCCTCATCTCTGTCTTAGATCTTATTTGTTTAATGGTAATAGTAATACCTGCTCACATTATGGAATTTTATGAAGATTAAATGTGGTAATATTTGTGAAATGGATTTGTAAAATGTTAAACACCAACCAAGCATAACAGATTGCAATTACCATTTTGATCTCAAAGTCATCTGTTGCTCCTGGGAAGAAGAGTTATGTTTATCAAATGGAAAGAGAGTTTCAAAGTGGAGGGGATGAAGACTGAGAAGCGCTTAAGGAGTCTATTCCAGCCTAGGCGCGTGAGAAAGGAAGTCAAGTCAGTAGATTCCCTGCCAGAGTGTTAGAAACGACAGAGGGTTTGATGAGGGTAGGGAGAGCAGATGGATTTCCTCTAGAGCCTGAGAGAGAGACCGCTCCTTCCAACCCTCACATAAGACAGGGAGCTTTCCAAATATTTGCCTTGCAAGGAGGAAGTTAGACATTTTGCCTGGCAGACTTTACTCATACTAATATCTAAAAAAGCATGAGACCCACAGCCAGGATTAAACTCTAATGGCAGCTCTCTGTTAACTAATTTGAAACCTAAGCACCATTTAATTGTCTCTGGGCTTCTATCTATAAAATAAAAGATTTGGTCTACACACCATTGGAATCATTTGGGAACTTAAAAATTGATGTCCCTTTCTAATCCCTAGAGATTCTGAATTAATGGCTTGGAGTAGGGCCTGGGTATCAGTATTTTAAAAAGCTTTTCCAGGTAATGGAATTGTGCAGCTAGTGTTGAGAGCCACTTGCCTACGTGGTGTCAAGGGATTTCTGGCTGCAATATCCTATAATAATCACAAACAACAGAATATTGTAAATAGAATACCAGAATCACAAAATAGTGGGATTATAGCTACCTTAAAGATTATCTTGTCCAAAATCTTCATTTCACTCAACAGACAAGCAAAAAATGATGATTGATTGAGAAATAAACTATGACTCCTTGCTCTTGTTTGTCTCCTTCCACCACCAAATCATATGAAGATATCGGTCTTAGCCCTAATAAAGGGATCCTCTTTCCTATGGCCTTCCCCCTAGGGCACATTGGCTAGTGTAGCAGTTAGACAGGGAAATATTCAGGATGCTCCAGGACCCCAAACTCAGGAGCTCTGCTCCTAATCCCCTATTGTGCTGGAAGCTGGAGGACTAGGTGGGTCCCTGTTCTTAGGGAGGATGAAGGCCTGAACCTGTTCAGTCCCTAACATGAGCTCTGTTTCTCATTGCATCCAGGCCCTCGCCCCCTCCAAAGCAACAAGCTGCAGCTTCTTATCCCATTGCTGGTGGTGATTCTGTTTGCTGTGGACACAGTATTGTTTACCTTGACTTGGCAGGAGTTCAAATTTCTCTTGACGATTAAGAGCACCAAGCAAGGTAACAGACCTATGAATCCACGTCGTAAATCAGATGCCAAAAAGATCTGATACCTCTGTTTCAGACCCATTTGCAGCTATCAGTTATTTGCTTTTCAGTTATCAAACCCAGCTCAAAATGCACATAGAAAGGTCTGCGCTTAAGGCTTTACAGAACTGCTTCATTATCCAACCAAAATGGCTCAGTGGTATGTAATAGTTCAATAAACATCAGAGAAATGAATAAACAAATCCATTCATTTATGAACATCTGTAAAAGAGACGTGCAATTAGAACAAAATAAGTGTGAAACTACGTAATGTGAGGCGTCTAAGTATTCGAGGTTTGCTAGTTTCTTTTTTGCTTCTAGAGGCAGAACCATGAAGTTCTATGTTAAAAATGTCCTCTCTCGACTCCTATAAGCACAAGCGAGGAATGAAAAGCTGTGGCCAGATGCCATGAGGTTGATGCACTTTATGCTCTTTTGTCAACTCTGTGAGCTTCTCATGCTTGGCAGACTCTGGGGCAGTCTTGAGCTGTGTGGCTCAATGAGACCTTTGTCATTATTTTGCCCTCAAATAGCTCTCAAACTTATATCTTAAGACCCCTACAGTCCCCAAACTAAGAATATTGGAGAAATTCTAGTGTATAGGAAGAAATATCATCCCTGACGTCACTAAATAGATCTCAGCACAGGATGGAGACCTTTGGTTGTGTTGATCTCCCTTTCATTTTATTTCTCTTCTCCACAGGCTTCTCCCATGGAGGGAATGGCACTAAGATTCAGACTCATAAAGTCATTCTCAGAACGAGACTACAGGTCCAAATACTAGCTTTTGTTTTCTAGGTTTGAGGTTTAGGAAAGTTTTATGCCTCGCAGGTCTTAGTATTTTATTTGTAAAATATGTATGATAATAGTCAGCCTGTCTACCTGCTAATGTTCTTCTGAAAATCCAGCAGGAGACTCTATCTGGAAGTTCTCTGTAAATTACAAGGATGTATAAAAACTTAGGGACTTCTAGCAAGTCCAAGAGCCAGTCTTTGCTCCCCCACCTCTGCCCATGAAAATAGTCACACCAGGCCTGGGGAGGGCAGTGGGGAGAGCAGCGGCACATTGTTAGTGTGAAACCTGAGTTCACAAGGTCAATGCGAGATCAGAGCACCTACAGTTTACCTATGTTCTAGAACTTACAACCCAAGGAAGAAGTACACCTGCGAGGAGGCAGGGAAAGAAGCAAATATCCATGAGACTACTATGTGCTGTTTTCTGCAAAGGATGTCTTTGGGACATTAAGTAAAGAGGGAATTACTAGAGATTATTTTTAACAGGTGTCTGGTATTAATATTTATCCACTTTGAAAAAAATCATTTTGGAGAGGGAAAATTAACCAGATTCCCAGAGAGTAGCCTTATCATTTAGTGTGGTATAATAATAGGCCCAGTGAGTAAAGGAGAGATTTCTCCAGCAACAACCAGCCAGGGAAGGTCCTCGTGGGGGTCTGTGGTCTCACTCTGCCCTAGAGAAAGGACAGGTGGTCATTTCAGAGTACAGCCTTGGGACCACAGGCCTGCCACAACATCTGTGAACACATCTTGTTTCACAGTGTTCCATACACAACATTAAATGCATCAGGCTAAATAAGAAGTCACTTCCTCATCAGGTTAAATGAGAGAGAGAGAGAGAGAGAGAGAGAGAGAGAGAGAGAGAGAGAGAGAGAGAGAGAGAGAGAGAGAGAGAGAGAGAGAGAGAGAGAGAGAGAGAGAGAGAGAGAGCTATTTAAATGAATGGAAGGCCATCCTTGATCAGCTTCAGATACATCTTCTGGGGGATTTTCTGGGTGCTTGAGTATTACCATTCTCTTTCACCTCCCCTTGAACCCTTACTCTCAGCTTGTGAGAGCTATGGATGGAGCAGGAACCTGAAAGTTCAAACTGCTATTAACTAGCTGTGTGATTGGGGCACGTTACCGCCAGCAGCGAGATTCCATTTCTTCTTTGTAAAAAGAATGGATGGACATGGTCTCTATGCTGCCTGGGCCCAGACAGTCTGTCATTTCTTATGCAGGAGCCCAGCCTCCCTTCAGTGTGTGCCTCTACACACCTGAATTATGTCTACCATTCATTTATATCTATCTTCTTCTTGGTATTCATACATCTGTTCCATAGGGAATGTATAACACACAGTTAGGGCTAGAATGTTTCATGGACCCCTCCCCCCAAATATGGCCTTTATACAGATTTTAAAATTTAAATATACATGAAATACTTTTACTCTATGCCAGAGAAGGATTATGTATGCTAATTAGAATAGACAACTGGAATAGAAATAATTCACCCCACTTCACCCATGGGGGCTCCTCTATTGCCTCAAATCTCTTAACAGATTGCTCTAGGCCAGTTTGTAGAGCAGATTTTCTCTCCTATAACTGTTGTTCCAAATTGACTTTCACAAATCATCATGAACTCCGTTAGTTGGGGGTTGTTTTACTTGGAAATCAAGCCATAGTTCTCTGCTAATGGTCAATGGAAGACACATTTCCCTGACAATCTCAAGAGTGGAAACTCAGGCAAAAATCCACCTTGTCAGTATGTTGGGGGATTGAGAACTTGAACAAAGGCTTGGCTCTTTCTTGTTCTCATTAAATGGGAAACGGGACAGCAGGCTTCAACACAGAAATGGGAAATTTACACTGAGGGCAGCAGCCACCACTTGCCTGGGTCCTGGGCAACCTCAGAGAGCGGTACCTACTTCCAGTCTTGAGTTGTCTGCCCTGCTCATGATAGTTGGAACCCAGTCCCCGCCCCCATCTGGGGTTTCAATTCTTATGATATTTCCACCACAAATCTTTACTAATGTGCCAGGATCACTGTCAAGTTCACTTGTACTTATCACTTATACACCCACACTCTTTTCCTTCTTGAAAACTGGATGACATATGTTCACTTTTAGTCCTTCCTGTTATTTGCAATTTTTAAAATACCACTGAGAGTGGTCAGAAACTTCTCTGCAAGGTAAGGGGGATAAGTCTGTAAGAAAATTAAAATTACTCTAAGAAAAGTTTTGAAGACAAAGAAATGGTTCCAAGAAAAATTCTATTTTTTATTTTTTAACCAATTTCTAAGGAGTTAACACTGAGCTGCTGCCACCTAGATGGAGCCACAGTAAATATTATTCAATTAATAGATGAAATTATTTGTTTAACTAAAATATAGGAGCCAGCAACCTTCTGCCTTCACTAGAAAATATCAAGGCTGAAAATTTGGTTTCTTCACTTACCAATTGCTATATCAGAAATGGGACCCTAAAATGTTGCTGGCTGGGTTCTCTAGGAAACAGACTGAAACAAAGATTTGAGGCAACAAGTTTATGAGGGAGTGGTCTCAGCATCAGCAGCTGTGGGGTGGGAAGGAAGTGGAAGCAGGCAGAGGGAGAAGTCAAAATGCAATGTCGTCACAGAAAAACCTCAAACCATCTCATAGGTGAGAGCTGGAGCTAGGATACCCCTTCACAGTCACCTCCCATTAAGATGATGGGGAGTCTTTATCCTGTCATACATTCATCATGGAGGCCGTCTGCCCAGGGATGGGTGGGACCTTGAGAAGGGACTCAGCGAGAGCTGTCAGCCCAAGACAGCACGACAGTGGCCACCACCTTTACCTAGCTTGTTATCTACATTGGGCAGAACTACTAAGCAACAATTTCTATGAATTTTTTTACTACCCTCACAGAAATGAACTGGTGCTATCATTTCTAGAAATCTGGACACAAGGACAAAAATATCTTTTATCTCTGCTCTGTTCTTTTGCAAAGTAAGACATATTAACTTGCTTAGATGATTTGATCTTTTCCACTTATTGGTCCTGTCCCTAGCAACCAGCAGACTGAGGACACTCTCCCAGGGGCTTCCTTGCTTGCAGGATCACCCCAAGGATCAGCAGGACTGTGGAAGCTGTGTTTGAGACTCAGGCTAGAAGGCTGAGGTTGGGGAAGAGGGATGCCCTCTTTGCACTAGAGCTTCTGCTTGCACCTGGGAGTCTCAGAAATCAAATGTTTTAAACATTTTTCATGGTTTTAAGTTCTAAGTTTTAAGAAGAAATTTCTGAAGCTCAATCTCTGTAAGCTTAGGAGCTTACTGGAAACTTTCTTATATAAGTCAAGCTTCAGACTTCTGTTCATTAATACATATATTCAGAAGTTGTAGTTAAAGCGCTTACATTTTTAACGCTATTTCAGAGTTTAGGGTCTACTGTGGGAAAGGAACTATCCCTGGCTATTCCTGGCTTCTCTAACCTCCACCCCTTTTCTTGGGTGAGCTGTTTTAGCATGTTCTCCTTCACAACTGGAGTTTTCTCACTTGGGCATCTCGAGACCATGCACAGCCCATCTCTGGGCTCTCTGTAATTGATGGTTTTTCTCTTTCCCACTCCTCACTCCCAGTCAGGGCTCTTCTATCCAGTGGAAAGAGTGCGCCAACCTTTCTGAAGATGCCTCAGGTAAGATGGGATATTAGCCAGTAGCAAAAGTAGATTATAAGAAAGGCTCTAGGGTCCCCAGAAAAGCATATGCACCTGGGTCTATTCACATACTTACTAGAAAGTTTGCACAAATTACTCTGACACCCTTAACAATAAAAAAGTGTCTCTCCAAGTTGGTTTCCAAACCCTTTGTTAAATTTTTAGACTCTGCTGAACTTTGTACCTTCAGGCAGTTGTGTGACTCAACACATTCTCAGGTGTGAAGCTGTGTACACATGTGAGAGGGAACATGGATGTGGCTGACACAGGAAGTAAACACCCTCCCCTCCATTCTTAAGTGTATGCCGAGCCGGTGGTATCTCTCTGGAGTAAGGCATGGTGAACCCCTACTAGCTCATGTGGAAACCTCCAGTTTCACACCCATCAATTTAATTTATTCTTCCTGATACCTTATTTAAAGACACTGTTGAAACAGAAATAAGTATTAACTCATAGTTATAAAGCCAAGAAAACACCCAACACACTTGCCTTATTAGTCCGAGAGGGGCTTCCGCCCCACAGCTCTGCTCAGGGCGTCCTTGACCTCCTTGTTCCTCAGGCTGTACACCACGGGGTTCAGCAGGGGGGTGATGACTGTGTAGGTCACTGAGATGAGCCTGTCCTGTGCTGGGGAACGCTGGGACTTAGGCTTCAGGTAGACAATGGAGGCGCAGCCGTAGTGGATGATGACCACAGTGAAGTGGGAGGCGCAGGTGGCAAAGGCCTTCTTCCGGCCCTCAGCTGAGGTGATCTTGAGGATGGTGGAGATGATGAGGACATAGGAGATGAAGATGAGGCCCATGGGTAGGACAAGAACACAGACACTGACAACAAAGGTGATGATCTCATTGATAGTGGTGTCTCTGCAGGCCAGTTTCAGCAGGGGTCTCACGTCACAGAAGAAGTGAGAAATGACAAAGGCATCACAGAAGGGCAGGCCAAATACAGATGTTACCTGGACAATGGCCATGCCCAGGCCAATTCCCAGGGACCCACACACCAACTGGACACAGGTGTCTTTGCCCATGATGACTGAGTACCTCAGGGGGTTGCAGATGGCCACATAGCGATCATACCCCATAACCGTAAGCAGGAAGCAGTTGTTGATACCAAAAGTGAGATAGAAGAAGAGCTGAGCGGCACAGCTTTGGATAGCAATAGGCTGGTAGGGATTCAGGAGACCAGCCAGCATGCGGGGGATGATGGCCACGGTGTAGCAGGTCTCAGAGAGGGACAGCATGCTTAGGAAAAAGTACGGTCTAGGGATATGGAGGTGACGGTCTAGGCGAACGATGGTCACAATGATGGCATTGCCAGCGAGAGTCAGCAGGTACAACAATAGAAACACAATGAAGAAGATAAGTCTCTGCTGCCACCCAAAGCTGGAGAATCCTTCAAAGAGGAACTCTATCACAACAGAGGCATTTGACTTTGACAGTGAGGAAGGTCTAGGTCTAAAATAGAAAGGCAAAGGGAAGAAAGATGTGGTGAGTCAACAGGAAACAGGAGGCTGGACCAAGATCTTCCTCTGGCAGGTTGTGGACTTTGAGGTCCATCATTTGCCCACCTTTTATTTTTATTTATTTATTTATTTTGGTGTAGAGGGGTATAGGGGTTACCCCAGCACCCTGCATTTGTGGGCAAGGATCTAAGAGGGAAAGTAGAGACAAAGTAAAGGACAGATTTGTAGAAATAATTACCCAGCCATTGAAGAAATAAAGCCAGAGCAAGAAAGACACACCGCTCTCTAGTTCTTCCTCAAATTCTCTGCATTTAGGTTGCTAAAGATCCAATGAGAACAGTGACCTAGGTGAAAGATAAAAGATCCATGAGGCTAGTGTCTTTTCAACACTGAGAACTCAGTCAACACCAAGTGCCTCTGAGGGTGTAGGGTGAGTACTCCCTCAGCACCAGGGTCTTCCTCTTCCCCCAAGCCCCACACTTAAAATCCAATGTGATTGTGAAAGACTAGAGAAGAGAGCACTTCTACCAGATATTCCCTCTATAGACCCTATACCAAATATCCTCTAAGATCATGAAAAAGGGGTTGCTAAGACTCTGCAGGTATTAGCTTATCTCCTTGAATTCTAGCCAAAAGCAGCAAGAAGATGGAATAAATCTGAGGCTTTCCCTTCAAATAAGGAACAGGTTTTCCTAACGTGAAAGCAAAGATAAAATACACTTAATCAGAGAAGGACCAGATGTTCTACTTTTTACTTCGATTTTGCATATTACAAATTGTGAGGGGATAGAAATGAGCTTACCCCATATGAACTCAAAATTAGAGACTGTACAGATTGAACCTTGTCTCTTAAGGCCACATCTACTCTTGATAAATCTCACAAGGGATAACCAGTACCTCCACTCAGAAAGTTAAGAATCACACTAATAATCTCCTTTTTCTTTTCTACCCTAAAAATAATGCCTCCTAAAATTCTCTCCTCTTTGTCCTGTCCTCTTGATGCTTTCTTCAACTTCTCATATCACCATCATCCTTCGTAATGACACATGGTCTCCTAACTAACCTCCCTCATTTAGACTGACCTTACTTAGTCCAAGTCTAAGTCTCCCTTCTGATGTCGTCATAACATTGAATTAGAAATCCTGCTAATGGGGCCTCTATATAAATTTCTCCCAATTTTAAGCATATTTAAACTATGTTGTAAACTGAGTATAGTAATATTCCACAGAGTTTCCATGAGTAATAAAAGGGCTAAAGAATTTGAAGCATTTGACATAGACCTTGACATGTAGGAAGGTGTCATGGCAGGAAGACTCAGGAAGCACAGGTTCTCCATGGAGCTGCGCAGACGCGTTGAAAGGAAGGCGTTCTGGAGCCCTCGATGGCTTTTTAGGCTTTTAATGGTTTTTGTAGAAAGGCAACCAGGTACAGAGCAGGCAATGGAGCTGGGGGGCCAGGAGGCTGGAAGGCCTCCGAGCCCTCAGCGAATCTTCACTCTCTCGGGCTCTCAGGCGTTCTCTTGTGGCCTCTCTGCTACACCTCAAACAGTCCTCTGCTCCACGCTCTATTCTCTGCTGCTGCCGCTTCTGCTGCTACTGTTGTTGCTCTTGCTGTTTCTTCTCCTTCTCTGCTTATAAGCCCAGTCTCCGGCTCAGGTGTGCCCACTCACGCATGCCCTCACCGTACTCCAGGTGCACGCCATCAGGCATGCATGTAGGCCCGCAAAGGTCTATCATTAAGGGGAGGGCGGAAAAACCTGATAATTTTCTCATTTACCCTACAGAAGGCTTTATTAAATAGTTGGTTTATAAATAGTTATTCCTTCTTATTTTCCTCAAATGAACCAGTTCAAATATCTAAGACAGATACAGGGTAAAGGCAGGGGCCTTCAGTCGAGCATTCTAGAGTTCAAAACCTAGTCTTGGTTTTAAAAATGTCATAATTTCCCTTCCAATTACTCATATGGACTTTTTCAAGCTCTTTTAAAATCATTCTTGAGTTGCATTGACCAGAACCATGTGTTGTTACTTACATGATCCCAACGTGGGGTGGATTAGATGGAATAAGGTCTTCAGTTTTGCTTCTAACCCTTTCCTTGAAGATGCCCAACATTTTACTTCTCCCTTGGATCACAGCAGTCCATCCTGCAAATATATATAGGAACAATCTCAGTGACATCTAGATTGCTTTCCTGGGTTATAATTGATAGTTTGGAACCCATCACTATAAATCACAGTTTCCATCACACTTAAACACTTGAATTGAAGCTCCATCCAGGTTAATCTTATAATTCAATTTCACTTTCTTGGCTAGAAGGTCTTACTCGTGCCTGTAGCCTAGAATATTCCTCCTTCTTTCTTCTTCCAGACTGTTTGTCAGCCCTAGATTCAAATACTAGCCTTGAAACACTCTATGCTGGCACCATTGGGGAGAGACCATCACAGAAGAGTCAAAGAGGTGCAGAGTGGGGTGGGGAAATGAAAAACATTGAAGAGCGTAGGATTCTCATTTATGGTGTAGAAAATATAGGCAAGGGACGAGAAGAAACAAAAAGCAGGGTGGGTACAGATAGAGAGAACCCTCAAAATTCAGATAGTGTCTTTGATTTTGGAGTTGTTATTACCATTTCTTTCTTTCATATAAATGTCAATAAATGAGAAAGTTAAAGTTTACCCTTGACCCAATCATGGATAAGGATACTATCCACATTTTTTCTCAAGGAAGAGAATTTATTTATCCAATTGTCCCTGATTTTGTTAGTTGCCTGTGAATAATAAAATTTTGCTTCAAAGTCAAACAAAATCATTTCTTCAGTTAGTCAATGTGTTGAGAAGTCGTAATGTATCAGAATGGTGCTAGGACTATGAAAACAAAGATGACTGAGAAATGGCCCTTGCCCTCAGGGAGCTTGGATTCTTGAACTGCACTTTGAATGCGACCCAGTTAAAGGCATTTGAAGTCTACATCCCTTCTCTCTACGTTACTTCACACAACCACATTGACACAATCTCAAAGGTCACCATCTTCTCTCTTAGGGATCAGATTCTCCTTTCTATAGGGTTTTACTTTCTGTATAACTGAGCAGATGCTATAATAAACATCCCTATCCTAGCAGATAAGGAAGTGAAACTCACCAAGTAGCCTCCTTCTTGATTCTTTCAGGGAGCTGTTCTCATGCCTCAGAGTCCCATCCCCCACTCTGGAAATGTCCAGCACTAACAGATATGGTTCTTAACTAATAGTTATAAAATATTTCCCAGATTTTTGTCGATGCCCTTCCTCAAATTATTTAAAACCCACTAGTAACTAGAGTTTATTTTATTTAAAAAGTGCTATTTTACTAGATAGTCTATAAATCTTATCTGAAGGTCATTAAAATCATACCAAGCAGAGCTATGGTTAATGGGAATTCCTCCTTCACTGCCAAAGCTTTAGATTCCACCCAGAGTGTGACAACTAAATTAAACTGGAGAGTAAGGAAATAATGACTAGCCCAGTCTTCTCGTGCCTGAGAATAGAAGGACAAAGAAAGTCACATTAATTTCCTCTAGATTTCACAGGTCCTCCTGCTAGAAGAAGCTCCTCTTTGGGTCACAAACAGCAAGTCTGCCTTGAGGTTTCTTAATAAGGTGCAAATTGTCCCAGGCCCTGGGGTCTATCTTCCCAAAACAGCATTTGCTTCTCCCAAGTGATCAAGAGCAGAAGCCAGGATCCAAACAACAGGGTGCCTGGAGACCTCATTAACAGGGAGCTCATTCCCTAAGCCTGAGATTAACATTTTGGAGGGAAGCATTGACTTGGCTATTAGGAGAAATCTCTGGATGGAAAAGACTGATTTCAGAGTTGGTCAGGGTGGCCATTGTCCTGCTAAGACACATCTCACACTTTTTCCATCCATTTCTCTAAAACCTAAGACCTTGTGGAGCGACTCTTCATAAGTAGCAGAAGAGAAGCAACGACTGTCAAGCAGGGTTAAGCATGAGCCCTGGAGCCAGGCAGCCCGGCACAGATACGCTGACACTGAAGCCACTTTAAAGTCTCAGCGTAAAATCATTGATCCAGTCCCCAAGGACTGGTGTAAGAATGTTTATATTTTGAAACTCATGCCATTTGCAGCAATGTGGATGGAGCTGGGAGGGATTATGCTAAGGGAAAGAAGCCAGAAGAATAAAGAGGGAGAGGGGAGAGAAAAACACAAGGGACAGGGGAGATGTTCACAGATGCTGTGGTGGGGGGAGAACTCCAGGAACTACACCACAGGGGGGAAATCAAACATTGTCCAAAAATTAGCAAAGATATAAGAGTTAAAAAACCACATACTTTCATTGTGATAAAATGTATGTAAGCACGAAACTTACCATTTTAAAACTCACAGCACACACCCACAAAAGAATGTTTATACTTTTAATTGCTCTTTTTCCTCTTTACCTTCTTACCACACACCCCAAATTCATTCTAGAGTCCCTAGCTTGGTTTCACCTGAGGCATCAGTGTTGGCAGGCCTTAGCCAACCATCTTACTACCAAAAACCTACAGAGATGTTAACTAGCGTAAGCAGCCTGAAAATAGATAAACATTGGCACTCAATTGTCACATCTTATTAAGTCTTTAATCACTTTCTTTGCATTGATCATATTCTTGATGCAATGCAAGCACCTTTAATTAGAGACGCTCATCTCCTGTTTCCTCAGTGTATACCACTATTAATAAAAATAATGGCTAACACTTATTATGTGTGCATATTATATGCCAGATTCTAAGTTATGCAACCAACATATATTAATTTATTAGTCCTCATCTATTAATTTATTAGTCCTAATAATAACTGCATAAGGAGCCATTAATATACTCATTTCCAGAAGAGAAAACAGCCATAGACATGTTATGGAACTTTCTCTAGGATGCTGAACTGATAAATGAGAAAACACAACTTAAATCCAGGAAATCCAGCATCAGGAGTTTTACTAACACAAAATAATTCTCCATAAATATTGGTTAGATTGAATTTAACTTGAAACTGTTAATGGCCACACCACTAGTGATAGCAGTCTCTGTCACCTGGTTATGTTCATTTGTGCTTGAATATGTACTCTGCTCTTCGTGTGGAGTTTTTCATACACGTCAGGTCAAGTGGCCTGATGATATTCAAGTAACTACACCCTTATAAAGTCTCTGTCCAGTTGTTCTATAAAGTACTGAAATAGAATTATTGGACTCCCCAACTATAATTGTTGAATTGTTTCTCTCTCCCTTCAATTGTGACATGTTTGCTTAATTAATTTGGGGTTCTCTCTTGTCAGGTGCACATGCATTGATAATTTTATATCTTCCTAACATAGTGATTCTTTAATCACAACTAAATCTATCTCATTGTCTGTTGGAATAGTCCTTGTCTGAAAGTCTACTTGTCTGGTATTAACATAAAAAATTCTGTTCTCTTATAGTTACTGTTCGCCTGATGAATCTAGTTACAACCATTACTTTGAACCTATTTACTTCCTTGATTCTAAAGCGCATCTCCAAAACAGTGTATAGTTGGATCTTGTTTTTTTTTCTAATTCAATCTGACACTCTTTCCCATTTGATCAGAGGATTCAGTGCATTCACTTTAATGTAATTAATGTATTAATGTTCTCCATTTGTTGTTTTAAATTTTTCTTTTCCATCTTTTTATTCCTGCTTTATTACTTTCTTTTCTCATAAATAATATTTTATTATTCTCTTGATTTCAAAGCTGGATTTTGCAGTGGCTATTCTATACCTATTTAAATGATCACAATCTAGTTTAAGTTATTACTGATTTGACTTCAATGAAATTAGAAATATCCCAATATAACTCTGTGTCTTCCTTTCCTCCTTTTGTTTTATAGTTGGCATATATATTACATATTTATTTTTTATTTATCTAAAAACACAGTATTATAACTATAATACTAATTAGAGCCATGTTTTTTTAAAGAAATTAAGAAAATGGAGAAATAATCAGTGTTTGGGGACCACAGGGTCCACTATGAAATGAAGTCAAGCCAAAATTCCATTTTTTATTGACCTTCATGAGTTTCCATGAAAACTGTGTTTGGCATTCAGGGATAAGTGTCAGCTCAGAGGCAATGTTCAATAATCTCCCCCACAAAGAACATACCTCTTTATTCTGGCATCCTGACAATGGAATCAGGTTCCCCGATGGAAGGTTATAAGGGAAAGTTTTTAAATATGTATTTGTACCATAGGGTACATCCTCGAGGATTTATGGTCATTTCAGATATTCTGGGAATATAATCTGGCTCTAGCCTGGCAAATGCTGAGATACCATGATTCTCCTTTATGGTTACAAAGTCAGAACTATATTTTTAAAATAGACACTCTTGGTAACATGTTGCACATCTACTACCTCAATCCACTTTCTGAATAACCCATGGTTCTGTCAATTTTAGGTACACCCTAAAACAAGGAAGACTCTGATGTTAGTCCAGTATGCAGTATAAGCAACTCCACTCAAAGAGAGTCAAATTTTTTTAGAGATTGAGATTTATATGGTGTATTTATAATGTATATGTGGTACTGTCACAGCACCTGTCCTCTAGGGGACCTGGCCATCCCTTCATTCAAGGGCTCATCAAAGAATTGGGTAAGAGACTATGATGATTCTTCATTGATGAATCAATATTCTAACATCTCCTAAAAGGAGGATCACAGTGTAGATTCCTCAGATTTCTGTGAAAGCCAGTTTCTCTAGATAAGCATTCTTCTGCGAAATGACTCCTGAATCATTCTGAGCCTTGGTAATGGCAAGATACTTGCCCGTGAGTGTTGTGTGTTGGTCTTATGTGTTCCCGGAGCCCAATCCAGCTCCTTGCCCACCACCCTAGTTGTAGCTCTGATCATGTTCAAATGCACAAGTGCAGCAGCTTCCTAAATAACCTTTCTGTTCCTGACCTCAGTCCTCTAGTTCATTTTTCACATTTCAAACAGATATTTGAAATGCATGTCTGATTGTGCTATTCACCTCCTTCAAAACGTTTCTGACTTGATATCAACCTTATGGCAAACTTGGAGAGGGGCAAGATCCATACAATGGCTTTCCTTAGTCCTTCTCACTTCATCTCACCTGCAGGTTTTCTGTGCACAATTTGGCTTTCTTTCAGTTTTTGGAATAATTATTACTATGAATCTCTCAAGTCCTTCACTTACATTTTTCTCTCTGCCTTAAATTCTCTTCTCAAACTTTACAAAGTTGACCCACATTCATCTTACCAATCCCAGTCCAAACATCATCCCTCAGAAAAATAGAATTCATTCTTTTTTATCATTTTTTAAATTTTTATTCACATCTTTTACATTATTGTGTATTCTCCATAGATTACCCACCATCGATTTACCTGTGAACCATCACCATAGTCCCTTGTGCTCTTTTCTCCCCCATTTTGAGCCCTTTCTCTCCTCCTCCCTTGCTGAATATCTCTTTCTTATTTGATTCTCCCACAGAATTCATTCTTTTTTTGATTGCAAAACTTGCCCCTTTTATTTACATGTTCTCCTAAGATCTGGCATTTTTCCTTGTGGCATTTATTTGTGTTTGTAATCATGTATTTATTTGTGAGATGTTTTGCAGTCTGGTATTCAGGTTGTACACTGCACAAGGAAACCTGATTAAGAGGGTAACAGAGGGGTAAAATCCAGCCCACAATCCACTGGACAAGTTGTACACCAATATGAAGCTCCATTGTCCATATGAAGGGATGCCCTTTGACTAGTTGCAAAAATACACTGTACATCAAATGGTGTGCACATAGGCTGCATCTATCCAGCAGAGGCTCCTTTTTCTAATTAGCACAAAGATACCCAATGGATTAGCTAAGCCTCCTGCTTTTGGAAGCCCTGTGGAAACAAATACTGTGACTGTTTTTGTTTTGTTTGTTCCTCCAACACTTAGCATAGTGACTGGAACAGAAGTAGATGTTCATTCTTCTCTCTTGTTCTCCCCTCTGCTGTTTCAACAAATGAAGGAATGATCTTCAGATATAGAACAATAGACATGAATTTTATCTTCATATTTCCTCTGGGTTCATTGATTTTTTTTTTCTCAAGCACATTTCCATTTCTATAATGCAAGCTGTTCTTGTGAGTCAGAAAGCAAAGACAGAGCTTTGTTCTACTAATTAGCCAAGTTCCTAATCAGACCCCTGGGATAGAGCCCCAAGTTGCCTCTCTGCTGACACCCAAGCCATGTAATGGTTGTCAATTGGAAGTCCGTAGTGTCCTGGATCAGAAGGATCTGGTCCTCTCTTAGGAATGAACTCTTGGGGGGGTTTCAAAAGACTTCATCTCTGCAGGAAGACCCTCTGAGGTCAGAGGCATTGATAAGCCTCCAATTGTCTCTACACTCCATGATTCCTGCTGACATTCAGGAAAAGTAAAACTTCTTAGGTTTGGGATTTTCATTTTCTCACTTTCTGACCTCTCAGAGATAGTCCTATTTCAGCTCTGCTTTTGTTTTGTTTTGAGTTGCAGATACACCAACAACAGAATTTCTTTCATCTCCTTTGCCAACTTTGCAAGAAGTGGTTGTTGGTAGAAAAAATGAGGAGAATTGATTTTAAGAGAATTAAGGAGAATTGATTGGTTTCTGATGATTTTCTTGGATAGCATTTCATACTTTTCAGTATCTTGCATGATGAATGATTGAGACCAGGTGCCTATAAAGTAAGATTATCCTCATAAGTTTCATTTTTAAATAATGGAAGACTCTTTGAAATCACGGAGAGACAGTAAATAAGAAAACCTCCCTAATTCCAGAGTTGTCATCCACCACCGACATCCCTGGTGTCTTTTAAGGGAATGAGGCTGAAGTTCAGGCATTTTTCATCCCTGTTTTCTCCCTCTCCTCTGCTGAACCACACGCCTGCATATTTACTCAGTGGGGTTTGGGCTGGATGCAAGTGTCTGCGACTCAGACTCAGACATACCTGTGCCTCACACCTAGTCTTGTTAGTTACTTGATATGTGAGTCTGACTAGTAGCTTATCCTTCTGAGATTCTAGTCCTCCATGTAGGAAATGGGAACATTTTATTCCCTTGTAGGATAATGACTAAACTTTCCATTATATAGCCTGTCCTAGTAGGCTAATCGGAGTATATTTTAACCAAATGTTAGTTTATGTATTTTGGTTGCTAATTACTTGAGACATTCATTCAGAGTGTTAGGACTAACTTTATTGTTCCATCAGCTTTGAGTTCTATATGCTACCTGGACTCTCCTTACTTCCTATGCTCAGTCCCAGGCCAGGGTCTTTGCCCTGCTCCCAGCCAGCAGCGCAATACAGGGATAGCCAAATAGCTACCAACAGGAAGATATACTGGACATAATGTGTGTGTGGAGGGGCAGGTGTAGTTATAAGGATATGAACTGAGCTGGAACTGGGAATTCTAGAGAAATAGAAGCTAGACTTGCAGCAGAAGAAAACATTTTCCTCTGAGCCTTGCCCTCTCCCCTGACATTATATTAGGAACCAGAAGGAAATTGGGCAATACTTACCAAGTGCACTTCTCTGACTCTTCTCAGAGACATCAGAAACAACCAGGACAAGATTCAGTGATTTTCTCACCTTTTAAATGTCTCCCTAATGAAGACACATAAATTGTATGTTGGTGTCACATATGGTGGTGTCACTTGTGTCATTATCACAGTTAAGAACACAATTGTCTCTTTTGAGCTCTTTCAAGAGGAAAGAACTGGAAAACAGGGTGAAGTAAGCTGGCTCCTGAGTTATCTGCTGTGAACCAAGTGTGTGATCTTAGGCAACTCCATTATCCTTTAGGGAATTACATTCCCTCACATTTCTCCTACATAGTTTTGACTAGTAAATGTATTATTACTTGAAGAATAAAGGGAACTGTAAAAAGCAAAGAATTCATATAAATTTTTATTATCTTTTTGAAGAATAAAGCTGTTCACCAAAATTCAGATTGCAGATTAGAAAACTAACCCAAGATCAAAGATCCTCTTGATGATAACAGTTTGACAATATCTCATTCATTCACACTGTTTCCTACATTGTTCTTCCATGTCCTTTGTCTTTGGCAGACTCAACTTCTGCAATTCAATGGGCTCTGTAGACTGAATCACATCCTGTCTACCCCATGCCAAACTTTCTGTCTTTGCTTTCTTGAGTATTTCAGATACTCCATCTGCCTGATTTACCCTTAAGGGAAGAGACCCTGTTCCCTTTTCTCCCTCCCATAAGTACTCACGCCAGTATTCTGCCCTTGCTTTCACGTGCCCCAGCTGTGCTGGTTCATGCATCTGCAGAGGTGTGGGGCTCCTCCTTCAGAGTGGAAGTTCTTCAAGAGTAGTCCTTCATTTAACCAATAATTATTAAAAGCCTGAAATATGACAAAACTTGGGTTAGACTCTGGGGATGTGACAAGTTGAAATCTAGCTGAAAATGATCTTGAAAAAGATAATAAATGATTGTAATGAATATACAAGCACTATCAGATAAGAATGAATGAAAGATGGGAAGGATACCCAGATGGTAAGAATGACCCCAAGGGAGGCTTAAAAGCATTGATTTTTCTCTCTCCTCCCCACTGCATACGTCACATACCATACATTAGCACAGACACAAGAAAATGCAGGAAACAGTAGAAATTTTCCCATAATTATACATGCAGAACCATACACTACTAACACTTAAGTAATTTCTAGTCACCTTTTTTCTATGAATTTTTATAGAGTTGAGATAATTTGACATATACTTTATCATATCTCACTTTTTACCTTATTATTTTCATTGAATTACAAAATTTTCATGTGTATCTTTTAATAGCTACAAAGTATTTTAGAAATAACACTGCTAGTTTCTGTTTATATAGGCTATATATATTCATTTATAGATCTTTAATCATTTTTTCATACATATATGTAAATCTCCATTTTCTTTACAATGGAAGTATCATATGACCTTTACTGCTTTATAATATTTATAATATTTCTTCGATTTAACAATAAATGCTTTCTTGATATAAGTTAAATTATAATATGCAGCACACATTAAAAAGATTGTATATACATTTTAAGAAAAATAAAAAAATAAACACCAAGGCACCCTCTACCCAGGTAAGAACTAGAGCAAGACCATAAATTTAGACACCTCAGAAAGCCTCCTTTAAATCCTACAGATACCTGCCAAATAATCACTTCCTTGAGTTTCAGGGTAAAACATTTCCAAGATTAAAGAAACAGATTGCCCTCAAACAATATATTATTTAATATAGCTATATAATTAATAGTTAATGTGTTACTGAATCTTGCATTTTTTGAACATCAAATAAATGGAATATGTACCCTATGCATACAGACACACCAATCACAATGATTTGCAGCTATTATTCAAATTTATGATCCTGAGATTCACCCACATGTAATGATCTTCCACAGGTGGCAGTAAGCTCTCTAGAAACCGCGTTAGATAACATTCTGTTCTGTTGCAGCCACTCAACCCTCCCAGGGCAGAGCAGTCATTCACAACTCACACACAAATGGCATGGCGGGATTCCAGCAAAGCTCTATTTACAAAACAGATAGCCTGTGGGCTGCGATTTGCCCACCCCATTTGTAGTTCATTCATTCAGTGTTTATTAATACTTTATTATTGTGAGCACTTACTTCCATTTAAATATACTTTCTGCATTTGAAGAACATTTGGTTTGTTTTGGTGTATTTTTTCCTGTTATAAACAAAGCCGCTACAAACTCCTCGTGTGCCTGTTTAATTTTTTGGATTAAAAATCTAATGGTGGATTTATTGGTTCACAGGACATGTTCATTTTCAACCTTAGCAACTGATGTCAAACTGTTTTCCAGAATGATTGTATTCATTTAGTTTCTGGCAGGCAGAGAACTGGAGTTTCCAATTGTTCTGTCTCTGGTCATTTTGCCTTCTGATGAGGGGAAATGATCTGTGGTCTTAACTTATGGTCTGTGGTCATCTTAGTCCCTGGCAATTAATCATGTTAAAAACTGTTCACTTGAAATTTGTGCTTCCTTTCACATGGAATAACTGTTTTATTTTTTCAACCTACCATTTTACTAAGTCAATCTTTTTTTTTTTCTTTTTTCCTTTGAGGCACTCTAGATGCTAATTATTTGGCTGTTATTTTGGTCGTAAATTTCTTTTCCTGTTTCTGTCTCTTTTTTTTTTGTTATTTATTTTGAAAAAACAGAATTTCATTTCTTTTACATTCTAAGTTTTTTAAATGTCTCACATATTATCATCTAGACATTTCACAGGGCATTTTTCTTGTTTCTTTATAGGTCTTTGGTACAACTGAAACTGATTTTTTTTATGGTGCAAGCTAATCTAATTTCATTTCTTCCCATGATGATAACCAACTCTTCCGGTGCTTTAACCAATCTGCGTTGCCAGCTCTGTGGCGAAGAGCTCCATCTTCTTCGATTGATGTGACTGGTCGTCTCTATGCCAACACCACACTATATCACCATTGCCTAGGATAAGCAATGATATCTGAAGGGTAAACCCCCTCTTCCTGTTTTTCTTCATCAAGAATATTTTGGCTTCTTTTGGCTCTTTGCACGTCCATAAACATTTTAGTATCAGTTGTCAATCCAACAGCCAACCAACCAACCAGCCAAAAACAACCCCTTTGGGATTCTGGTTGAATTCTATGGAATTCATAGATTTTGATATAACATTTAACTTCCAATTCATGAGTTTCCTAGTTTGCTCAATTTGTCTCAGCCATCTGTAGTGTTTCTGATTGAGGTTTTATAATTTCTTGATAAAGGTCTTTTTCCTGGATACTTTATATTTTTAAGTTACTATAAATGAGAGCCCATTTAAATTTAATTTGCAATCGGCTTGTTGAAGTATAGAAATGTGATGGATTACAATAAATAAATTTGGTACCAAAAACCTTGCTAAACTCTCCTAATGTTTCTAATAAATTATCAGTAGTTTCTTTTAGATTTTCTATGTATACACATATATCACCTATAAGGAATTTCTTCCTTAAATTTTCTGCCTCTACTTCCAGTTCTAGGAAGGCAATTGTCTGTAGAAAAGGTGATTTATTGGCTATGTTTGAAATGGGTATTGAATCTTTGCTCTGGGCAGTGTGCTTCTCTAGAGGTAAGGAAGTCTCTGGGACTGAGATGGTATTAACCTTCTCTTTATCTTTCAGAGTTGAGCTCCTCGTCCTCCATGAAGACAGCCAACCACACAGAGGTAAGAGAGTTTGTTTTCCAAGGCTTCTCCACCTTCCAAAGACATCAACTCACACTCTTTGTGGTGTTTCTCACCCTGTATATCCTAACCCTAGCTGGCAATGTCATCATTGTGACTATTATCCATATTGACCATCACCTTCACACTCCCATGAACTTCTAAGTGTACTCTCCACCTCAGAGACATTCTATGCCCTGGTCATCACCCCTCAGATGTTCTCCAGCCTTGTGGGTCTGAGCCCAACCCTCCTCCTGGAAGGCTGTGGGACTCAACTCTCTTTCTTCCTTGGCTTTGCCATCACCAATTGCCTCCTACTGGTAGTAAAGGCATATGATCGCTATGTGGTCAACTGCAACCCACTCCGATACTCAACCATCATGAATTGGAGGGGTCTGTGTCATGCTGGCATCCTCAGTCTGGGCCACTGGGTTCTCTCTCGTGCTGGTTCAAGCTGTGGCCATTTTCAGACTGCCTTTTTACAACTCACTGATTGAGCATTTCTTCTGTGATGTTCGACCAGTGCTGGATCTGGCATGTGCTACACCAGTCATCAATGATATCCTAACCTAATTATCAGCCTATTGGCCATTACAGCCCCTGCCACCTTCCTGTTCATCTCCTATGTTCTCATCATCTCCACTATCCCCAAGATCCCCTCCACCTAAGGCTGGAAGAAGGCCTTTGCCACCTGCGCCTCTCACCTCACTGCAGTCATCATCCACTACAGCTGAACCTCCATCGCCTACTTCAAGCCCAAGCCAGACAATACCAGGGTTCAGGACCAGCTGATCTTAGTGGCTTACACTGTCATCATCCCCAGTATATGGTCTGAGAGACAAAGAAGTTCAGGATGCCTTATGGAGAGTGGTGGATAGGAAATCCCTTCCTAAAATGGAATCTCTGCACAAATACCTGTGCATGTCATCTAGGTGGAAGCTTATAGGTAAACTATTGAGTCAGGGTTTCAAGTGATTGGTGACGATCCATACATCACAGCCAGGGCCAGCGCAAGAGTGAAGGTGGGGGCTGGCCTTTAACAAATGATTCTTACTTCCTTGACCTCTTTGTTAAAATAATTAAAACACAAGTCACTCCACAGCCCTGTACACAGATGGCTGTTGGCTCTATTCCAGGAGATAATTAGGAGGTCAGAGTGTGATTGGGTGTTTATCACAGTTTCAATTTAAAGTGATCCGTACACTTTGTTGAAGTATAAACCCCATTAAAATCCCCACTTGACTGAATCTTCTTTTAACATAAATTGGAAGCTTGCACAAGTGGTTACCAGAAAGGATATTGTGCAGAAATCAAATTACCTTGTGTTTTAATAATATAAGCAATGCAAAAATATAGATATGCTTTTAGAAAATGAGTTTGGAATAAGCTAACAAAACCTTCTAGAAAAAATATTTTCAAGCAACCCACTGAGTTTCTGACCATTCACATGTGGGACTCCAAAGGAAAGGAAACTGGGGGCAGTGGGGGGAGAAGGGAATTAGTGGAGGGACCTAACCATAGCAACAAGACTCTTCTGTTGCTTCTGGCTGAAGACAAGCCATTAGATGTCTTCTGGGGCTGAAAGAAAAGTCTTCCTCGTGGACAGATGAGCAACAGACTCAGAAAGATGCAGGCTTAACTAAAGGAGCAACTGTTGAAAAACCTATGAAACTGGTTAAAAGGGGAGAGAATTAGAACGAGATCTTAAGTGGAGTTTCCAAAGATAAAGGCAGAGCACAGGGAGGGTCAGGAAGAGCCAAAGAGAATTTAGAAAAGGTCCTTCAATCAGGTCCTTTCCAGCGCTTTGTAAATGGAGTCACAAGGAAGGAAAGAGAATTCAATGGAAATAGGAAAAAGAACCAGCAAGTACCTTTGTGATGAAGTAGCTGATTATTTAAATTACTATTTCCCTGTGATGGCGTGAACAGGCTGCAGGCAGGTATCCTAGGTCTTCCATCTGGTGCCTTAGCTTCATTCCTCTGAGATTCAGGCCTTTCTAAGAAGGGCCTCTGGAAAGTCAGAGCCAACCCTTCTGATTTTATCAGCCCCTCCCTTCCTTGCAGCGGGGTTTGGCTCGCAGATGCAAGGGTACACCTAACGCAGTTGGTAATTTTAATGAAATGGAATTAAGTTTAATTAATATTAATTTTTAAATATTTTATTGTTATTTATGTCTTTTACATTTTGTATTCCCCTTGGGTAACCCACCACCAATTCACCCGTGATCCATCTCCGTGGTCCCTTGTATTCTTTTCTATTCTATTTTGTGCCCTAATTCTCCCCTCCCCCTGCAACCCCCCACCTGCTGAGTGTCTCTCTCTTATTTGGTTTCCTTATACTCCTGTTATAAGTGAAACCATTAGATATTTTTCTTTTTCTTTCTGGCTTATTTCACTGAGTATGATCCCTTCTAATTCCATCCATGTCGCTGCAAATTGCATGTGTTTATCTTCTTTCCATGCTGAATAGTATTCCATTGTGTATATGTACCATATCTTCTTGATCCGGTCATCTATTTTTGGACATCTGGGTTGCTTCCATACCTTTGCTATTGTGAACAGTGCCGCAGTGAACATACGGGTGCATGTATCCTTTTGGATTAGTGTTTTTCTGTCCTTTGGGTAAATTCCCAAAAGTGGGATTGCTGGGTTGTATGGAAGCTCCATGTTTAGCAGTTTGAGGGTTAGCCATACAGTTTTCAATAGTGGATGGATCAGTTCACATTCCCACCAGCAGTGCAGAAGAGTTCCTTTTTCTCTACATCCTTTCCAGAATTTGTTGTTGCCAGTATTTTTAATGTGTGCCATCCTCACAGGTGTAAGGTGGTATCTCATAAAGGTTTTGATTTGCATTTCCTTGATTATAAGTGATGTGGAGCATTTTTTCATGTATCTGC
>PVIJ01011761.1:34271-53167 GCA_004024925.1 Scalopus aquaticus
CCATTTTTTGACTGGGTTATTGGCTTTGTTTTTGTTGAGTTGTGTGAGTTCCTTGTAAATTTTTGTTATCAGTCCTTTATCAGATGTATTGTGTGCAAAGATCTTTTCCCAGTTGGTAGGGTGTCTGTTAGTTTTGGTTAATGTCTCTTTTGCTGTACAGAAGCTTTTTATTTTGATGTAATCCCATCTGTTTATTTTGTCCTTCACTTCCTTCGCTTTGAGGGATGTGTCGTTAAAGATTTTGCTGAGATGTATGTCGTGTAGAGTTTTGCCTATATTTTCTTCTATAAATTTTATGGTTTCAGGTCTTACATCCAGGTCTTTTATCCCATTTTGAGTTGACTTTTGTGTGGGGTGTGAGGTAGTAGTCCAGTTTTCCCAGCACCATTTATTGAATAGACTGTCCTTGTCCCACTGCATTTTCTTTGCTCCTTTGTCAAAGATTAGTTGTTCATAGATATGCGGCTTTAATTCTGGGTATTCTATTCGGTTCCATTGGTCTTTCTGTCTGTTTTTGTTCCAGTACCATACTGTTTTAATTATTATGGCTTTGTAGTATAGTTTGAAATCAGGGAGTGAAGTTCCTCCGTTTTCTTTCTTTTTAGCTAGTAGGGCTTTAGCTATACAAGGTTTTTTTGTGGTTCCATATGAATTTCATCAGTAGTCGATCTATTTCTTTGAAGAATGTCATTGAGACTTTTATTGGAATAGCATTGAATCTGTAAATTGCTTTTGGGAGTGTTGCCATTTTGATAATGTTAATCCTTTCAATCCATGAAAAAGGGATGCCTTTCCATCTTCTTGTGTCTTCTTCTATTTCTTTCAACAGAGTTTTGTAGTTTTCTTTGTATAAGTCCTTTATGTCTTTTGTTAAGATTTATTCCCAGATATTTGATTTTTTTGGTTTTGATTTTGAAGGGGATGGATCTCTTAATTTCTTCTTCTTCAGATTGGGTGTCTGCATAGAGGAATGCTACTGACTTTTGTGCGTTGATTTTGTGTCCTGCTACTTTACTGAATTGGTCTATAATTTTGAGTAGTTTTTCTATGGAGTTTTTAGGGTTTTGTGTATATATTATTATATCATCTGAAAACAGAGACAGTTTAATTTCTTCTTTTCCTATTTGGATCCCTTGAATGTCTTTCTCTTGTCTAATTGCTCTGGCTAGGACTTCCAGTATTATATTGAAAGGTAATGGTGAGAGTGCACATCTTTGCCTTGTTCCTGATCTTAGTGGAAAGGCCTTCAGCTTCTCACCATGGAGGATAATATTGGCCGTGGGCCTGTCGTATATGGCTTTTATTAAGTTGAGGTATGTTCCTTGTATCCCAAGGATTTCAAGGGCTTTTATCTAAATGGGTGTTGTACTTTGTCAAATGCTTTCTCAGTGTCTAGTGATATGATCATATGGTCTCTATTTTTCTTTTTGTTGATGTGTTGGAGGAAAATATGTAGCATTACAAGCTCACATCAAGAAACAAGAAACAACCCAAAGAAACAATTTAATCTCACATCTCAAAGAACTAGAAAATGAACAACAAAAAACCCCAAAAGACAGTTTAAGAAAGGAAATAATAAAAATCAAAGCAGAAATAAATGAAATGGAAATAAAAAAAAAACAATCCAGAAGATTAACGAGACCAAAAGCTGGTTCTTTGAAAAAATAAACAAAATAGACAAACCACTAGCCAGACTTACAAAGAAAAAACAAGAGAAAACACAAATAAATAGGATCATAAATGAAAAAGGAGAAATCACAACGGACACAGCAAAAATAAAAAAAGTAATCAGAGATTACTATAAACAGCTATACGGAAACAAGTATAACAACCTAGAGGATAAGGACAAATTCCTAAAACTATACAATCACCCAAAACTAGACAAAGAAGATCTAGAACACCTAAACAGACCAATCACAAGTAGTGAAATTGAAACAGTAATTAAAAACCTCCCCAAAAACAAAAGCCCAGGACCAGATGGTTTCACAAATGAACTTTTCCATTTGTGAAAAATATTTGGGTGATTGTATAGTTTTGGGTGATTGTATAGTTTTAGGAATTTGTCCATATCCTCTAGGTTGTTGTAATTGTTTCTGTATAGCTGTTTATAGTAATCTCTGATTATTTTTTTTATTTTTGCTTTGTCCGTTGTGATTTCTCCTTTTTCATATATAGTCCCTATATTACACAAAATAGTCCCTATATTACACAAACTCTTTCAAAAAATCGAGAAGGAAGGAGTACTACCAAACACATTCTGTGAAGCAAATATCACTCTAATACCAAAACCAGACAAAGACAATACAAAAAAAGAAAACTACAGACCAATCTCCCTAATGAATACTGACGCAAAAATATTTAACAAAATCTTGGCCAATAGGATCCAACAATGCATCCAAAAGATAATACACCACGACCAAGTGGGATTTATTCCAGGGAATTAAGTTTAATTAATATTAATTTTATATTTAGCCCATTTTATTTTGGCAAAAAAAAAAAACAACCAAAAACCTCTAAATTCATCCTAACTCTGTAGATTACATCATATACAGTGCTTTGGTACTTAGACTTTTAATATTCAAAATCATTCTTTGTAAACTAGAAGCTTTCTTCTAGAGAAATTTGCTAAAGTTAAAAACTGTTTTTACTTTTAAGATAAATGTTTTAACTGAGTTTAAAAAAAAGGCTTTTTGAAATTCAATTGACTTATTTTTTTTTCTGAATTCTTTTGGGTTTACCCTTCCCTAGAGCAAAGGAAGTCCTCCACACAACATGGAACAGAGAAACAATGTAAATTTTTTATTCTGTTGCATTTATATATTTGCTCAATGTGTCAATAATGGTAATTATCATATGTTTTATTGCCTAACAGAGATCATTATCTGTCATTATCCTTCAGTTTTTGCATGGTGTTTTCTTGTTTACAATTTTCATACAAGCTTTCAAAGCAGCTTGTTTAATTTATACCCCTCCCCACATACACACATGCTCAACACAGTCACACACATACAAGCAAATCAAACTCTGGAATTATTTATTGGAATCCTTTTTTTTAAAGATTTATTTATTTATGCATACAAGAACTGGGGTGTAGGCCAGAAGTGGGGGGTGGTGAGAGAATTCACCAGAGACAGAGTGGGGAGCAGAACAGGCGGATCTACTGAAATACACTGCTGAGGGGAGCAGTGGGCGAGGCAGGAGAGGTCTGATAAGCCATGTGGGAATCTCCCTGGGTGGGTATTGAACTCGTGCTGCGGTGGCTGCTGATAGCTTCATAGTGCTAAGACTTAACCCATTGCTCCACCAGGGAGGCCCTTCATTGGAATCTTACTGCATTTGTGAATGAGTTTATGGAAAATTGGCAAGTTAATAATTTTGAGTATCCTTTTCAGAAGCATAGTGCTGTTTTCCATTGATTCAAGATTCCTTTTGAATCAGAAACTTTTAAATTTTTCTATGATTATTTTTCTGAAAGTTTTTTAGATTTAGGCCCATAGTCTATTTTGAGCTATTTCTGTATAATTAGTATGAAATTTAGGTAGAGATTTAATTTTCCCTATATCTCTCCAACAGCTCCAGCCCAATGTGTTTTAAGTCCCCCATTCTCCATCAAATTGCATTTGCACATTTGTCAAAATTCATTTGGGCATATTTCTCTCCATCAATTTCTTGGTTTTCTGATCTATGTGTCCATTGCTCCACCAATACTACACTATCGAGGGTGGGAAGAGCACAAGGGACTATGGTGATGGTGCACGGGTGAACTGGTGATGGAAATTCTAGGGGGACTACACCCGGGAAAAGAAAGCAAACATTGTACAAAAATGAACAACGAGGCAAAATATATATTAAAAAAATACCACACTATTCTTGATTAATGCAGCTACATAGTAAGACAATATCAGATAGCGTGATTCCTCCTACCATGGCCTTTGTCAAGATTGTTTAACTAATTCTAAGTTCTGTATATTTCCATATCAATTTTAGAGTAAGTTTGTTTATGTCTACAAAAACTTAGCTGGGATTTTTATAGGAATTGCATTAAATCAATAGATTCAGTTTAAGAAAAATTGACATCTTTATAATGTTGAGTCTTCTAGTTTATGAATACAATATGTCCCTCTATCCAAATATGCTTTGATTTCTTTGAACAGCATTTTGTAATTTTCAGTATACAAATCTTACACGTCTTGTTAGGTATCTAAGTAGTTCATTTTCTTGGGAAAAATTTAAATGACGCTGTGCTTTTAATTTTGGTTTCTTCATGTTAGTATAGGAAATGTGATTGATTTTCATGTGTTGATATGTTGTGATCTTGCTTAATTCATGTACTAGTTCTAGGAGTTTGGAAGGAGGGTATTTTTGTAGATTCCATGGGTCTTCCTACAGAGACAATTAGATAGTTTTATTTTTCCTTTCTGATCTACCTGCCTTTTATTCCCTTTTCTTGTCTTATTGTAGTAACTAGAATTTCCATTATCATGTTAAATAAGAATGGTGAGAGCAGGCATTACTACCATTATTACTGATCTTAGGGAAGAAGTATTTCAGTCTTTCACCATTAAGTAAATTGTTATTTATAGGCTTTTGGGACATGCTCTTTCTCAAATTGAGGTAATTTCCCTCTGTTCTTAGATACCATTACTTGATTTGTGACTGTTGATCCAGCCTTGCATTCCTGAAATAAATCCCACTTGGTCATGGTGTGTAATTCTTTTTTACATTATTTAGATTATTTTGCTATTATTTTGTTTAAAATTTGTGCATCTAAGTTCATGGAAGATATTAATCTGTAGTCTGCTTTATTTGTGTGGTCTTTGTATGATTTCGAAAGAATGACTTAACAGAATGATTCTGTTATTATCAACTTCTAAGATGAATTTATAAGTGTTCTTTCTTCTTCTGTTTCTGGAAGAGACAGTGTAAACTTGATGTTAATTTTTCTTTCAATATTTGGTAGACTTCTCCAGAAAAACAATCTGCATCTGAAGATTTTATTGCCAGGATTTTTAAATGATGAATTCAACTGCTTTGATAACTATAGGATTACTCATATTATTGTCTAATAGTTATAGCATTATTCAGATTATCTGGTTGAGTTCTGGTGGTTTGATTTTTTTGAAGAGTTATTTCATTCTCTCAAGTTGTTGAATCTAAAATATAAACATAAGATTGCTCACAATAATCCTTATTATTCTTCTTTATGTTTTCTTTCTTTCTGCTTGCTTTGGGTCAGTTTGGTCTTCTTTCCCAGTTTCTGTGAGGTAGAAACATAGATTATTGACTTGAGATGGTTTTTCCTTTTGAATTTAGTGCCAAAAATGTCCTCATTAGCACTGCTTTTTAAATGAATTTACATATTATGATGTGTGTTAATTTCCATTCTTTTCTGTGTATTCTTTTAATTTCCTTTGAGACTTTGTCTTTGACCCATGAATTCATTAAAAGCACTTTGCTTGACTTTTATGTTTTCAGAGCTTTTCTATTCTTTTTGTTATTAACTTTTAGCTTGTACCCTGGATATTTTGTCTATTATGTTAGAAGATCGGTTTCTATTTAAATCTTTTATTTTAGCAAGTTGTCACACAGTTTACGGTAGCATGCAGGTCCTAGCCTGCCTTTGTGGGCAGTGGTTCCAGTGACCATTTAATTTCATAGCATTTTCTGTGCTATTTTGGTCTGCTTGCTCCATCTGGTGCTACTTAGACCTTGCTGGTGCTGGTTGAAGAGTAGAAAGTGTTTCACCAAGCTGAGCCAGGATATGACAGAAGACTTATCGGTGGGGAAAGATCTTGCCCAGCCAAACACTTTTGTGATCAGATGCCCTTACCTGTGAGGATGGAGAATCTTTCCTACTGGTACCTAACCCCAACCCATTATTTCCTGTTTCTGGATGGTGGAGGAAAGTATCAGATAGAAGGAATGTACAGAAGTGAGTTTGTTGTGGGGAATGAGTCGTCCTGATGTTTCTGATGGGGGAGGGAAATCTGGGTATCTCTCAGTTGTTGGGGTTAGGGGCGAGAGGTGTTAGAGACCCTGCAAGGAGGGAGGTAGTGCCCTTCCACCACCACTTATTGTCAGCAAGGGCTCTCTGGTGGATTCCTTTGCTAATGGTGCTGAGCTCACCTGGTGATATGGATGGCTAGGAGGCCTATCTGGACTACCTTCTATTGCTAACTCAAGGATCAGGAAATACTGGGACCTGGAGGCCCCATTTCAAGATGGGGAGGCTAAGATTTCCCATCTCTGTGGCTTTCACCTAGTCCTGGGGTCTAAAATAGGTTTACCTTCTGCTTACCACCTCCTAGAATTCTCCTTTGGTTCTCTTGGGTCATTTCCAGGAGTTATAGCTGAACGTATGGGGGAGAAGTAATGAGAAATAAGTGTATATAAGAAATTTATTTTTCTGTATAAGAAATTCATCTTTCAATATAAGAAATTTATTTTTGTATGTTTCATAATCCTTAATTCATTCTTGACATTTCTTATAATCTTGAGAATGATGTCTTTTCTGCCATTATATAATTAATTGACTTTTAGTTCTGTGTAGCTGAGGAAATAATAAATTTGAACATGTATCATTTATGGAATCATCTTAATGTGTGTAATAATATCTCAGTGTATTCTTTTGGGTTTTCTGAGTATTCTATTATCACCTGGAAATGACAATTTTACACCTTCCTTTCCAGTTTTCATAGCTTTTAATTCTTTCCCTTGGTTTAGCTTTGTTGGTCAGTATATGCAGAAAAAGTTAAACAATAATGGTTACAGTGTTCACTCTGTCTTATCGTTTTATTTAATGAGAGTGTTTCTCATTTCCTCCTGTAAAGTATGATGGTGGGCTTTTAGTTAAGAAGCACACATTTTTATAATGCTAAGGAGTTATTCATCTAATTCTACTTAATTGGACATTTTAAATGAAGAATAGATGTTACATTTTACCATATATCCTTTTCAGTATCTAGGGAAAAAGGCATATAATTTTTCTACTTTAATATATTTATCTGGTAAAATTTATTAAGAAATCTAAAAATCCAGAACCCTCCTATATTACAGGAATAATAGCTAACATATATTGAATACTCACTATGAGTTAGGTATCTTTCTAAGAATGTGTGTTAATTAACTCAGTTTACTTCGACAATCTTATGACTTAGATACTATTCTTAGCTCCACTTTATGGATATGGATATCCTTATTAACTCCACTTTACAGAAAAGGATCTGAAGCACTAGAACTTAAATAACAGGTCTAAGATCATAGAGCTTACAAATGGTGATGTAAGGATTTGAACTAGAGTTTTGGATTTAAAAGTTTTCCTTGATCACATGTGGTATTGCATTACATTTTGCCATAATATACTATTTTTTAGTCTACGACAGTAGACTATTTATCTCAGTGAAATTTGTCAGTTACTATGTGTATTTGTGTGTGTGTGCTAATTAAAACAAGTTTGTTTTCAATACTGTTCATAAAATAATTTGAAAGGTTTTCTTTTTTCTAACTTGAGATCTTTTGAAGGGCCAATGGATTTCTGTATTCCTTAAAGATCTGGTAGATCTAGTCTCTAATTTTGTATCATATCATTTTATAACCAGGATTTATCTGGAGATGAGACTTTTCCTGTGACGGATACCTCTTTGGTAACTTTCTCTTACTTCTTCTAAAGAAAAAGTCACTGCTTTACATTGTTTCTTGTAGCTGAGAATAAAGGGATGTCCCAAATTTATAAATACAGCTCTGATCTTTTCTGGATCCAGCCTTGTCTAAAGAGCTGCCTGCTTTTGACATTTCCATTTAGATGTGTAGGCTTATCCACCAAAAAACACATGAAAAGAAATTAGTAGACATTCCCTAAACTAGTCATTGGTGCCTTGTATGCCTAGTCACTCCACGGAAGACCTGTAATTCTGTACTGAATCATATCTTTTCCTCCTCCTACTCACCACCACTGAATATGCCAACATATTTTTATGCAATTGGGGAGCAAAGAATCACCTAATAGCAATACCACAGGGTGCAAAGCAAAATAAGGTTTTATGGAGGAAATCTCAAGCAGAGAAGTGTCCCAGATGCTCCTATGCAGCAGATTAGCCGTGTCTAACTCAGCTGTCACATCAGGGATGGCATATAGAAAAGAGGAGCAGGGACCTTCTAAGTGATACTGTAACAACAAACAACTCTGAGTTGAAATAGTCTATTAGAAAAGGAGCATCAGAAACTCAGCTGCTGTCCTTCCATCAGTGTGTTAGATGGCAGGTCAGCTCATTGCCAAACCACTGAAATGGGAGAGAAAGGAGCCTGTGAGTGCACCTAGACCAGTGTCCCAGATAGCTCCACCTACAAACTAGCCCACGAATTTATGTGTTTCCATCATTGCTGAAATCGCTGTTATCCAGAAACAATCTCTAGCCACTCTCCTTGTTTATTCTTGTTCTTTTCCAGTCAATTTTTTTATACAATAACCAAAGAATCTTTTAAAAATGAAAAATCAGACCACACTCTTCCCCTAATTAAAACTATCTAATTGCACCTGGAATAAAAGTTCACTTTCCCCACCATGGTCTCTAAGACTCTACCTGTCACCCTGTGCCATTAAGGAAGACCTCATCTTCCTTCCCCAACTGTTTCATCTACATTAATATACACCACCTTTCTCCATTAGGTGTTACATGGCTTTCATAGCACTTATCACTATCTGAAATAAAACAAGATAGAAAATAACAGATGAAAAAATACTAAATAAAAAAAAAGCAAAACCACTAATATAAACAGTGAACAAATCAAAGATCCTGCTCTCATGAAATTTAATTTCAAAGAGGAACATAGATAATTTTAAATGTATATAGGCAACACGTAATGCAACTTTGGGAAGTGGTAAGTGTTTGAAGAAAAAACAAAAGCAAATAAAGACCAAGAACTTTGTTCCTGGTGGTAAAACAGCAGCTTGTTTAGATCAGGGTCAGGAGAAAAGCTGTTCTGAGGTGACAGAAGAATGAAGTGAAGGAGTGAGTAAGCCACCTTAGGGCAAGTGCTCCAGGCTGAAAAAGAGCCTGAGGAGGACTAAGCAGAGCATGTGTGAATAACAAACAGGCCACAGAGTGAAGACCCAGGAGTCTGAGGGGAAGATGCAAATCATGGTCTGCCAGGCTCTGGTGTGGACTTTAGCTTTTATTCTAAGAGGATGGAAAGTCCTCTTAGGGACAATCAGGTTTATATTTAGTTCCATTTATGTATTAAAATCTTTACTCTGGCTGCTGCTAGATGGATAATCAAGTCCTGGAACCAAGGGGGAGGCAGGAGACCAATCAGAACCTTGTTGCTATGGTCAAGGTCGGAGGTGATGGCAGCTTGGGGCAGGTGTATGTCAGAGTGAGGGGTTGACCTATTCAGGGGTAGACATGTTCTGCTTGAGATGGCAAGTAAACATCCAAGTAGAGATAGACCTTTAACTCTGGAGTTTGAAAAGAAGTAGAGATTTAAATTTGGAAACTGGAAGAGGTCACTAGGTGGTAAGCAAGAACACAAAAGTGACCTTGGCTGAGGCTTGAAGTGCTCCAACATACTATCACGAGGTCAAGGAAGGGATCAAGGACGGCATTGAGGGAGAAAACCAAGTGACAGGGGGAGAAACCAGGTGTCTTGGAAGTCACATGAAAAGAGAAATTAATCAGTTGGGTACATACCACCAATATGGAAAGTATTGATGGGTCAGAGTTGACATTAGATTTGACAATTGGGGATATGAGAAAAAAACACAACAACTTGTTTTCGTAGAGTGATTGAGATAAAAGCCTTTCAGTGTGAATTTGAGAGAAAATAGGAGAGAAATTGAAATCAATGCAAATCCTTCAAAGAGTTTCAGTGTAAAACAGTGCAAAGAAATGGACCTATCATTGGAGAAGGCTATAGGATCAAAGAAAGTGTTTGCTTTCAGTTTTCTTCTTTTGCATGAGGCAAATAATAACAGACACATTTGTAAGTAAAAGTTATCAAATACAAATTGGACGGTTCAAAAGTGATAGGACAAGTAATGAGGCAAGCTCCTGAGTGGGAGGGACTGGGGTGCAGTGCCAAGTGCCTTGTAGGCGCAGGGGGCCCCACAGTGAGAGCACAGAGGCACCCAGCCAGGCAGACACAGCAGTGGGAAGTTGTGAGGGATCTCTTCTAATTACTTTGAGTTCCTAATGGAAAAGAAAATAAAGTCATCTACTAAAATAAGGATGTGGACGAACCTTTGGAAGTTGGAAGACAGAAAAGAATGTGAAAAGATGCAAAAGAGGGTGAGAGAGAGAGAAAAGGGTCAGTAGGAATACAGAGGGATGCCCAATAACATCAACACCCCACTTAGGGCTAAATGTCATGAATTTTAGGTAAGACCAGTTATCAGAAGAGTGCATGTGTTGCCAGTGAAGTTCAGCTACATGGGCACTGGCGTGAGAGGAAACTTTGATTTAGCCAAGGTCAGTATCATATCAGGTGAGATAAGGGCACAAGAGTCAAAGGTGAATACGGGTTAACCATTACCTGGTGGTTCCTCAGGACAAAATTCTTGCTCAGCGGTCTTCTGGCTTTCTGGAGAGTTCTCTATTGTCTACTGGGCTTTCCCATTTCTGAATCCCATAAGACAAAAGCTATGGGAATAAATAAAGCAAATTACCCTTATTGCTATTACTTTAGTTCTAGAAAACAAGAAGAAAAACAAGCTCTTAAAACTGAGCAGGGTTCTTGATGAGAGGAGAAGAGTGCAGTTTCCTGGAATCCAGCATCAGGTCTTAGCTAGAGCTCACTTGGGCTTTGTAACCATGGTTTTCCAAGACTTAACTGTTTAAAAATAGAATATTTATTTTAAAAAATAACACAACAAATAAACCAATGCTGTTTCTACTTGCAGCGAAAACTGCAGCAAGACTCCCAAAGCTCAAGGCCAGGTCATCAAGTAAGCATGCCCTGCACATAATGAGGTCCTCTGGCACCCACTGGCTGCTTCCTTTGGGTCCTAAGGTTGCTCCCAAGGGTGCCCAGGAAATGTATCCAGAAACCCTGAGAGATGATCTCAGAGAGGTCTTTTTCACATCAAAGTTCCTCCTCCCACTTGAGGGGATATCTTGAGTCCACCTCCAAGCACAACCCCCTCTCCCCGCTTTGCCTCCACCCAGCCAGCCCTAGGGCACTGGAACAACCACATTCAGATTCCTTCTCCATGACTTGATCTGTGAACTCTGTGACCAATGGGCCAAATAACTGGACTATATCTTCATTTTTCTTAAAAAAATCACAGATTTGCAGGAATAAAGGAGATTCAGAAAAAGATTTCAGTGGTCTACAGAGGAAACCATGTGAACAATAAAATACCTATGTGAGGTTGATTTTGTTAAAGATTCCAAATACATTCATTTGGAAAAAGTCCTGATATCTATGAATACATGCTTTGCTTTTTCAATATCTGTTGACCCTAAGGATCCCGACTTCCCAGAACTGCAGTATCTTGGGTAACACAGTAACATAGAATGTGGCCACCACTTCTCAGCCATGTCCCTTTGTCTTTATTTTGATCCTCAGATGAATTATAGTCCACAAAATACTATTTATAAAGTCTCATGAGGCATGTTTACAGTTACCATAATGCACACATAGGGTCAAGCATCTACCCCATCAAGAAATGGTCCCTGGCATCTAACATAAATGCCAGGGGGAGTAGGGACAACCCCATTTAATTTCCTATCATAGGCTCCAAGGAACTGAAGTATAACTAGGTACCAATCCCTGATACTTTTGTGTACATTTCCTTGATTAAAGAGGCGATTTTATGAAAAAGATAAATTTAATTTTAAGAGCACCAAAGAACCATCCCTTTCCTATTTATCCAATAGTAATTCATTCTGCAATATGGTTAATTTGCTTTACTTCAAGCAAAATACACTTTTTAAGCATCTCCATCTATTCTGTTACTGAATTTATTTTTTATCCTAACTTGCTATATAATCATATGTTGGTTCTAACAGGGTGAAGGTCACTGGAAAAGTTGCACACTCTAGTGTATTTTCTAATTAGATGTTAATAGTGTCATGCTTTCTCCTAGTGCTATGGCATTATAATTCCAACATTAAAATTTAGACCAATTCTTTAGTTGATTGCTGCTGTCACAGGCATAGACAAGCAGGGGAAAGGAGACAGAGGCGAACACACTCACCCCTCCTCTTCTTCAAAGAAAAGTACACCAGCACCCCACTTCCTAAAGGGATGTGTGGTGGAGCAATCATCCTTAAGGATTCCACCAGCAGATCTTGTGTTCGGCATTGTAGTGGTTACTCTGGGATCACCAACAGTTAGGATACCCGGTCCCTGTCCCCAAATATTGCCTAATTTGGGTGGGGGTTGGGGGGCAGCACAGTTTCCTGTAGAGGAAGGAATCATGGACACAATCAGAGAACATGGGTTCACATCTCTCTGTCGTTTAGTGAGTGTACCCACAGACAAACCCCAAACAGAGCTGGTTCTCAGTTTCTGAATCTAAGAAGAAACAGTAATACAGTAATCTTTGTCCTTCCTTCTCTGCTGGATGGCAGTGAAATTAAATAATGGATGTCAATCTGTTTTGTCATCACAAATGCACTATAAGCTGCTTTCATTACAGGAGAGCCAGTGTAGTTCTAGGTTATCCTGATGTGTGAGGACATGGATAGAGAAAGGGATGGGGGAGACAGAAGAGGGGGAAAAAGGAGAGAGAGGGGGAGAGGAAAATGATTTTACAGAGGACAAGGACTTTTGTGTAGCTTTGGAAAATGGAGCCTAGGGAAGAGGAATGCAGGATAGAAATTGAAAGTGTAATATCATCAGATTTGAAAGACTAGAATAGGAATGCAGTGTGTAAACTGTGGTGAACTCCACCCAGACCCTCAAATTTCAGGAATCAGTAGGTAGCTGTGGAGCCTGGAGCTCTCTGTGACACATCTGAACTTGATGACATTCAAAAGTTTTTTGAATCCTAATGTAAGTATGATGCTTAACAGTTAAACTTTTTTCTATCAACAATTCTATAATGTTGTTATCATTGCATTTGTCTATATATAAGGAAGTTGGTCTTCGAGATGTTAATTCCTTACCCAAGATAAGTTAGCACATGATAGAATTTAGATGGGTTTACAGCACTTAATTCTAAAAGCCATGAACATTCTTCTAAGTGAGAAAAGAACATTTCTCTACCTCTGATAAAAGAAATAAGTATGAATATGAATATAAATAAGCAGAGGCCCAAGGTAGATTAACCACAAGAATTTGCCCAGTCTACTGTTTGACAGATATCATCCATTTAGGTTCCTTATATGATTTTTTCTTCTTTTTTAGATATCACTTAAGGAAGAGTGAGAAGCACAATTTGGTGAATGAGTATACTTTGCAGGGTTTCTCCAACTTTTCTCAGCTGGAGCTCCTTACACTGTACTTATAACCTTGGTTGGCAGCATCATTACTGTGACTGTCAGCAGCACTGACCTTTGCCACCTGCGCCCCCCCACCTTACTGGGGTCACCGTCCTCTACAGCTGCATCTCTATCACCTACCTCAAGCCCAAGTCAGAGAACACCAAGGATAAGAACCAGTTGCTGGACCCCATGTACACCCTGAGGAACAAGGAGGTGAAGGAGACGCTGCTTTAGTCCCTTGCCAGGGAACTTTCCTGACAGGATGGTCCCATCTCAGTGAAGTTTTAGAAGATTCTCCAAGTATGAAAAAGCACAGAGGTGCCCTTCCAGACAGAGTTAAAGCCCAAGAGACTTTTGAGCACTGCTTGGGTGATGGGAGGAGGGAACAGAAGGACAACAAAGTCAGTCTCTTGAGAAAGGAAGGTTCTCCAATGCAAGTAAAGCTGCACCTCTGAGTAAAACACAGATGGTGCCAGACTTCAAATACAGGAGAGAGAACTGGATGGTAGATGGGCCGTCCGGGAAGCGTGAGACATGATGAGATAGGAAGGTGCAAAGAATGAAGAGGCTGTTTTAAGGCAGGAGTGAGTTTTTAATATATCCTATAATTTATCATGTTCTATAACAAACATATTCTATAATCTTTTGCAGACATGGATTTTCCCTCACGCATCAGAGCTACATAGGCTTAACATTGAACTGAAATCATTCTTTTACAGACAATTCAATTTCTTTCTATCTTATGCACCATAAATAAGTGGATATCAGAGATAATAAGCTCTATAACACTCATCAGTCCCTGAATATCTTTTTCACATAATTCCAGACTGACCATAAGGGAAAACAGATACCTAAATATTCATAAACATGTAAGGGAAACATTTTTGGAAAGTTATTAAAATCCCCTGGTGGGAAGAGGCACAATGGACCAGGGTGATAGGCTATGGGTGCTTGGGTGGTGGGTGTGGTATGTAACATACACCTGATGGTGAGAGCCTACACCTCTAAGTCATACACGGTATCATGAACCAATGTTACTTCAATAAAATAAATACTTTAAAAATCTCCTGGTGACCTAGTTAAAGAGTAACCCTCAAGGAATCATATTGGCATTTTTATTATGAGTGTATACAAAAGTTGTTGGTGATATTTGATGGAAGTGAGTCCCACTGGTTGCCTTTGAAGACATTTTGCAGAATGGACCAAAATAACCAGTGCTTGGGAGTAAATGAGAGTCTGCAGCAGGGCTAGTGGCGGGGAGAAGATGGGCAGGGTCTGATGGGTAAAGAGAAGGTAGTTATCTGGCCACTTTGTAATTCAACAAAAGAAAAAAAGACTCAAACCATCAATCCTTTCATTTCAGACCCTTAAGGTCTTGAATTATTATCATTTTAATTAGTCATCTCTAGTTCTAGCAATTTCCCGTGTAATCTGCCACCAGCTTCCTGCAGCCTCCAACCCAACCACATCCAGTGTCTTGTGGTTCCCCAGTTCTCAGTTCCTATACTCGTGTCTTATTTTTTAATTCTATGTTTATTTATTTATTTATTTTTATTTTATGTGTGTGTGTGTGTGCATGTATAGAAGAACTGGGGTGTTGGCCAGAGATGTGAGGGGGAGGGGGGACCAGTGAGAGGATTCATTCAGAACAGGTGGATCTACTGAAATACACTGCTAAGGGGAACAGTGGGCCAGACAGGCAAGGTCTGCTACGCCATGTGGGGGTTAGCTCCCTGGCTGGGATCCAACTCAGGCCATAGCGGTGATAGCACTAAGACTTAACCCCTAAGCCACCAAGGAGGCTCACTCATGCCTTTCTGCAGCTTATTGCCACCTAAGGGGAATGCATACCACCACCCTCACAGCCCACCCAGCCAGGGTGCTTTCCTACTCATTTTGAAACACCAAACTGGGTGGAGCATCTCTTTTTTTATGAACCCACTAATGAATCAACCATCTCCCAATCTTTCACACCCCAACCTCCTAACTCATTCATGTTCATATATTACTATAGCAAAATTTTCTCATGATGTTTTTATGGATGAAATTGGCAGGGAATGATATTGTAACTAGGGGGCATCACTTCTCACATGGTCTCTTCTGTTGGAAAGAGCACAAAATCATAAGGAGACTTAAATTTAAGACTCAATTTTGTCCTTTCCCATCTGTGTATTTCTAAGAAGTAACTGAATCTTTCCTTAACTGCAAAATGGTGTTACCACTGCCTGCTCTGTTTCCTGTACTGTTGCAAGAATCACTACACTAGAATAAGCACAATAGAAATTGTTGTGATAACTACAGGAAGTGTTAAGAATTAAAATGTATTATCATCATTATCACTATTGTTATCCTTGGCAAACATGATCTCTGTGTTCTTACCACTCCAATTTCTCCTGGCCATTTTATATTATTTCACTACTTAATTTTGACTCCTACCTTCCTCCCACGTACTCTGAAGTTCTGATTGTTAGTGCATCCTTCAGTAAGTCTGGAGGTCATCCATTTGAAGTGCCTTACAAAAAAGTATTTCTAAGTTTTACATTACCAACTTTTGTTAGCAATTTCAGCACTTAATGCCTGCACCCTGCTTCATATAAAGCTCCTTCCCTCCTAGTTCAGTAGATTTCAAACTCTTTGCCAAGAACCACAGCACCCAATGAGAAATGTACATCATAACATATGCCAGTGTGCTTGCAGACATCTACACACACAAATACAAACCAAAACAAACATTCACCAAACAGTACTCAACCTTACTACATGCACTACATTCTGATGCTTTTTATTCCAACCAATTCTGCTCTATTTCATTTTTTAAATATGCTAATGAATAGCGGTATATCTAAACATCTTTTAACTCAATACTCAAGAGTTAAGAGTTAAAATCCACATTCATGTGAAATCAGTGTTGAAATCCTGTATCATCAGATTGTATTTCTGGGATACTGAAATTAAATTTAAATCTTATTCTAAAAGCTTAATAACAACATAATTTAATTATTAAACATTTAGTAATCATATTTAAACATCTGACATTTCAGAGGAGAGACATTTTGTATTCATTGTAGCTGCTAGATATTGCAGCAGACACTAAAATACATTTGGACTGTGAGATGCACGCTCACTTTTCAAGTGGGAAATTAAGATGATGGAGAAGAAAATATTTGGGGGGAAGAACCTTACTTTTCTCCAATACTTCTTTTCATATCCTTTACTAAATACGTATCAAAAATAATTTATCCTGCATTTTTTCATAAGTGATTTTGGTGGCAAAATTGAAATCCTGCTAAATTCATTTACAAAATTTGGCAAGATACGTGACTTAAATGAAATTAAGATCAAAAATAAGGTTCTTAACATCTTTCTTAATATTAAAAATACAGAATACTAAGTTTTACAAAGGATAGAGTTCTGAGAGCTAATCTCCATTTCATTATTTAAATATTTAAATTTTATAAATATTCATTGGCTTGACAAGGATATATAATCTTCTTATAAAGCTCTCTAATAGCCAACACTCTTAATATCTACATTAAATATTTTCCCATTTATTTAACTATTTAAACCTCTTACATTTGTCAATAAAATTAACAACTTGCATTATTATTATCAATTATCATTGCATTTTAGTCTTACAATAATGAATGATTCAATTGATTGATAGAATTTTAGCCTGTAAATAAAGCGTGTAAAAACTACTTTAGTCTAAGTCAAAGATAGAATAATTAAGTATATTTGAAAAAGCATACTTTAATATTTTTTTTAAAACACTCAAGATATTTGCCTGATTCAGATGACTGATGTTGTCAAATTGATTAGAGATAATGAAACTATGCTGTGAATATAAGATATTCACTAAAATTCAAATAACAGTGGAAAACCTAGATGATCTTGGGTCTGGTGATCACTTTTTAGATACACCAAAGATACACAAAGATACACAATTGATGAAAAATAAAGGATTCAATTGGACTTCATTAAAATAAAAACTTCTTGCTTTTTGGAAACTATCAGGAGAATAAAAACACAAGTTGCAAATGGCAGTGGAGGAATAACTTCAAAGACACACCTGATGAAAGATTGATATCCAAAGTAAACAAAGAATAATAAGGAAAAAAAGAACCTGGCATTAAAATGAACCTTACCTTACAGAGGCCTCAATAAAAAAAAAAAGATACAGATGGAATAAGCATCTAAAAGATGCTCCACATCATATGCCATCAAAAAAATACAAGTCAAAACAATGAGACCCCACCACTCACCTACTAGAATGGCCCCAATTCAGAGTACTAACAGCATCAAATGCTGCTGAGGCTGTGGAGCAACAGGAACTCTCATACATGCTGGTGGGTAGTCACTTTGTGATGTAGTCACTTTGCCAGAGAGTTTTTCAGTTTCTTATAGATCCAATATGCTATTACCATACAGCTAGCATTCACACTCCTTGACATTTCATTAAGAAAGTTGAGAACTGGACGTCATCAACATGGCGGTGAAGGGAGGCTAGTATCAACTCTCCCAAAAGAAAAGCTGCCTATAAAGAGACATCAGACAAACCCAGAGAAGATCCAGAAAAGCTACATAAATCTAACACCCTCACGGGTGAGTAGAACTTGGAAAGAAGCTAAAAAGACTGATTAAGGAGAAGAAAGAACCACCAGATCCCCTCTCCGCTCCCCTCAACACAAAATTGGACCAGGAGACCAAGACGAGAGGCACCTGAGGAAACCCAGGAAGAAAAAAAAAAAGGTGAGCAGAGGCATTTTCCCGGGCACGGCAGAGTGATAAAACTCGAGACTGACACCAGCAGTCCCTCCAGGTAGCAACAGAGCCCTGGAGAGGGCAGAGTGCACAGGGGAAGTTGGTGGGACACGGAACGAAGCCCCGGGCAGCCGTGGTGTGGCCCTCCCCCCACCTCCATTACGGAGCCAGCACTCTAGCTCCTGTCTGGAACAGAACTCTGGGGTAGTGGTCTACCCACACCTTCAGTGACACTATTAATAGCTAACCACTGGAGGAAACGTGGGAGAAAAAAGGAAAAAAAAATCTCCCAGCTACAGGTGCGGGAAAAACACAGGACATAAGCCACACGCCATAGGAACTTTCTGTCCTGTCCCGCACAAGAGAGGGAGAGCTCCCGAGGCAGTTCCACTGCGCCGCTCACAGAGAATTACCGCGGGAGGCAGTCAGCTTCATAACCCACAGATAAAGACTGCAGGCTAGGCTGCTGCAACTGCCCTCTAGGCGCCAGAGAACTGTGGAACAATTGTCACGCTCGGTTGGCACTTCCCCCTCTGCCCCACGCAGAAGAGGGAGCCAGGTCAGGGCAACCCCACCGAGGCGAGCCAAAGCCCTCCAGGCATGCACGTCCCCGCACAGCCATGCCCCTGCCCTCCAGCCACGCAAACAGCTGCGCCCTGCCCTCTAGCACGCAAACAGCCGCACCCCCGCCCGCCCTCCAGCTGCCTGCAC
>PVIJ01011762.1:0-18754 GCA_004024925.1 Scalopus aquaticus
AATAGTTAAAAAGAACTCTAACACAATCCCACGTCATTAAGGTTCACTAAAAGAAACCTCTCTCTCTCACACACACACACACACACACACACACACACTCTCTCTCTCTCTCTCTCTCTCTCACACACACACACACACACACACACACACACACACAGAGGCAAGCACACTAAAGCGTCTCCAGGGAAACAGAGAAACATACACATACATAACATGTCTATCATGAAATCTTATTCTCTCCTGGTTTTTTTTTTTTTCCTAGCGGCACGCCCTTAATAGTATCACTTGCTTAGTTGTTTTAAGAAACCTTTCGTACATTTAGTGAATGGAGGTCATATAACAGAGAGACTGGTGTAATAACTCTCAAATTTGAAATTGGCAAAATTCTAGGCTATTTTCCCATAGGACTGTTGTTCCTTAGGCACTGCTTCTCAGTTATTCAATTAAACTGGAAGGCAGAAAAGCACCCCATGCAGCACTTAGTCTTGCCCTCCTCTCGCATTCAAGTAAGCCAGGATATGCCAAGTTTCTGAGCAATTGATTCAGAACCAATTTGTGGCAAACAAATGCTCTCCCGCTACTTAGAGTGGAAAGATCTCTCCATGCACTTTTGTCTAGACAGACTCGACTACAGGAATATAATGTGTTTGCTGGCCCTCCGGTGATTTATTAAATGCCAAATCCATACAGCATAGGCACTAAAGCTTAAGAAATGAAAAAAATAGCTTACCCAGTGGACTTGTAATGACTTATTAAGATTATGTTGGCAGCAAGACTTATACAGTATCAATAAATAATAGCAATCTATCAAATAACTTGGTTGAAATGGTAATGTTTAGAAATATCCCATTTAAGGTGGTGAAATGCACCCACTGGGGATTGTAGCATGGAAAAAAATTCCTGCGCAGTAATGTGAAAGAATCTCAGGTCTAATACAACAATGCTGCATGGAATGTCAGTTGTCTTAAAAAAAAAAAAAAAAAGAAAGAAAAGAAAAGAAAAAGCTAACTCTCAGCTGAACTCAGTTTCAAAAAAGAAATGTACAGACCAAAATCTGCCCAAGAAAAAGCAAAGGTTTTATTTACTATAAAAATTCCAGTGTACAACCTTCATTTTTGTTTCACAAATAAAAAATTAGCTGCTTGTGAATAATTTTTTTAATATTTTTGAAACTCCTATTAAAATTAGACTCTTTCTTATGAGTGCCCTAACCAAATGTTAAATGTCAGTAGATATTTCAAAGAAATATGGTAAATGGAGAAAACTGCACATGCGAAAAAAAAATTTTATTTGATAATGAAAATAACTTTTGACAGATACTTACTAAATACACCTTATCTATATAATCAAAGTCGAAGCAATGTGTCACCATCTATGTCAGTTAAATTCAACTATACGGCGATGAGAAATTTTTTCATCATATCTTTGGGAATTAGAGGATAATCTTTTAAAAGGCAGCAAACTATTGTGAAACTAAACATAACAGTACTTCAGAACAGACTATCCATGAAAGTATTACTTATTACTAATCTTTAATTTATAACCCTATGAAAAGTGCTATTGCTAAGAAAAATAGATGTTTATTCACTTTCTTTGGAGATGTTATTCAGAAATAATCTAAAAATCCATGAATCTTTAGGAAAAAAAAATATGTTCTTTTGATAAACTGGGTGCAGCTAAAGCAATTTTCTCAAAAATAGTGTATGATTGATTTTCCCAAATTGTTCTTTTTAATATTTAAACATTCATTATACCCTAAATTGTAATGAGATATTTGACAGCTATAAGAGGTATATTATTTCTCTGAAGTTCTTCAGATTTTTCCAAGAGAGAAAAGAGCACAGTGTTGGAGTTCTTTCCATACTGCCTTTTCCTGCTGCCTCTTCATCACAGTAGCAACTGGGAGCACACAGACCCAGCATTTTTTTTATAAAGATTTATTTATTTATGCATACAAGCTGGGGTGCAGGCCAAAGGTGTGGGGCAGTGAGAGGATTCACCAGAGACAGAGTGGAGAGCAGAACATGCAGATCGACCAAAATACACTGCTGAGGGGAGCAGCGGGCGAGGCAGGAGAGGTCTGCTGCACCATGTGGGAAGCTCCCTGGCTGGGTATCAAAACCACGCTGCAGTGGCTCGGGACAGCTTCATAGTGCCGTGCCCAACCCGCTGCGCTACCAGGGAGGCCCAGGTCCAGCATTTTAGTGAGTGGTAGGGTGTGCCAGGCACTCGGCCCCTTGGGCTCTGTTACTTGTTATTCTCAAAAGAAACCATTTGAGAGGTGACAGTCATTTAGGCATGTATTCTTTTTTTACTGAGGTAACATTGGTTTTCAACTTTGTATATGACTTAGAACAGGCTCACCCTCTTCCAGTATTGTTACCACACCACACCCACCACCAAGGTACGCACAACACCCCATCATACTTCACTGGGGAACCAACATCCAAAACCATACAGGATGCGAACTCAGCGTAGAGCTTGCAGTGCTCTTTTGCCACAAAAAAAAAGTCAGAGAATTTTTTTCCAGAGGTGTTTTTTTTTTTTTAAACAGGGAAACTGTTTGTGGTATTTTAAGTATAGGTGGACAAAATAATATTGGGCTAGCTTTTCCTGCTTTTGACAAAAGCTAATAGTAGGCAACAAACATTTTAGTTTAATTGTGTGACAACTAGAGTTTAAATTTAAATTGGATTTAAATTTCAAATGAGGGTGCTGTGTACAGAGACTAGAAAAAATCTTGGGTTCTAAAAGATTCTGGATTTATGTAAGAAAGATTTCAGTACTCTACATTTGAAGCTTCTGCATAATTTTAAATAAGAAAAAATATGTAATTTGATCATTTAAGGTAACATCAGAGAGTTGGCATCCTATTGGAAACTGGTTCTGTATATTATTTACTGGTTGACTGACTTTGAACATTTTTCCTAAATTTGTCTGGAGTTTGAAACCTACCAAGAATCCAGAACAATCACACACTGTTGTGATATTTCAGAATATCTAAAACAAAAGGATGCAGTTTTCAAGACCACATTTAGCTCTCAACAGCAACAGTGCTAGGAAGTAATATGACAATGCTTTCAAAATAACTCCCACCATACAGTCCTAGACTTGGCCAAAAGGACAAGGTCTAAGTACATAATAAACTCACTTCCACATGTACAAATTCTCAATCCATTTACTTTGTAGGCAAGCTTTCTAATGAAGTTCCCAACAAAACAAGGGAGTACACAAAAAGAGGTAAACTAGGGTCCCCAAGAACAGAAGATTCCTCACAGAACAGCAATGGAAGAAACTCCTAGGAAGAAGGGAAAGTCCTGTGTATCTGTCTCACAGCACATCCAGAGAACAAGCCCTGAGACAAGTACAACAGAAGTCTCCAGGAGAAATTTTATTTCAAGAAATAAAATTAACTGAACATAGTGAGGTATGTGTTATACAACTGAGGAAATCTGAAGGTAAATTAGTGGCACAAAGAAAATTAAACAAATCTATAACTAAGTTATTCAATCCACGGAAAAAAATAAAAATAAGAAGGAAAATAAATGATATTTTATTTTTAGCATTGGTATTCCTCAGAATGTAAACATTAATCAAGCCAAAATTAAAATGTACCTAAATTTAAAACTTGGGGCAAGAAGCGTTTGTACATGGTTAGGTTAGGGTGGCAAGATTTTGCAAATAAAAAATACAAGACATACAGTTAAATCTGAATTTCAGATAAACAGATAATGATTTTCTTTTTAAGTATGTGTGGAATATGGTATAGAGAAGGGCGGAGGGCATGAGAAACAGCTTTATTTTCATCTTCCATAAAAGAGAGTCAAAACTAAAAACACAGTAGGCAGCATTACAAGCTGAAGTAGTAAACCAAAACACTGCTTGTCTCTGGAGAGGAAAAAATTATGAAAAGAAACATGACATGATACTGATTTCTACACCAAGTATTCCTTTAAATAAGTTTATTCTTTCTCTACAAACAGAATTTGATTAAAATACAAGCTGAAGTTTTAAGCAGACCTTAAGTAAATATAGCAAAATGCTATAATTTGGATAAACAGTATTCATATGTGTCATATTATTCTTAATAATTTTTTCATTGGAAAGGATCAGTCCTATCTAAGGAAATTTCAATAAACATTTAAAGACTATTTCTTTGCAGGTTTCCAAATTACTGTACTACTTAGGATTATGATGGCAAAGATTGTGACAAATTTGGTGTTATGCTTTCTTATTAATACATTCATTCAACAAATATTTGTTGTGCAGCTATCACACTGAGAACATCAGATTGTTAGGAAAAATCTATGAACTCACCACCAAAAAAAAAAAAAAAAAAAAAAAAAAAAAACATAGAAAGAGGAATTCAACAACCATTTAGCAAAATTTTAGTCATTTCAAAGCAGTTCACCACATAGTAGGCTGCTCCTTCTCCCTGTCCTCAGAGGTCTTACAGCTCATCTATTCTTGAGCACAGGACAGACATAGGAGCCACGTAAAGGACAGAAACCAGGTCCATGGCTCTTTAAGGAATCCTCCTTAGTACAACACAGTGTCTAGAACAGTATTGAAGAAGAGCTCAGAAATTACTTGTTGATGGAGTAAATAATCATTGAATAAATGACTGTGATTAAACCTTATTTTACAAGCCCTAACAGTAACATAAGGCTTTATTAAAAAGGGAAAGAACCAAGTTAGACCAACTAAGAGGTAATGAATTAATTGCAATTTATTTCATTGCCATTTTAATATTAATTAATAAATAGGGGACCCAGAAAAGTTTGAAGGAAAAAAAATAAATAATAGGACTTGATGAGAAAAGGAAGATGGAAGAATCAAAGATATAATTCAGAAATCACTTAGCCGGGAGTCTGGAAAACTACAGGTTCCACTATAAGAAACAAAATGCAGAGAAGAGTCAGCTTTGGGGGAAGTTAAGAATTTGGTTTTGTGCATATTAATTTATCTATAATACCTGTGACCCAAGTGGCAGTTATGCCTGAGGCATCTCAAATTTTAAAAAATGTAAATGTGAAAAGTAGACAGGCAGTTCCAGCTTTTTGTCACCTCAAATATCATCGATTTGATATCTTGAAAGTCTCTTTTTCAAAACTCCCTCTGACATTCTGCCTCCTTCAGGAGCTCATTTATCAGGCACAGCCATCACTTTCAGGGGATGAGGAAAGATCCCTAAGCCCAGCCCCGCCAGAGGTAAATGAGGGTTGGCTCGCCTAGGCAGGAGCGCCATCTAGTGGTCATAGAATGTAACTTGGGATCGTCTGCACAGGACATAAAGTGTGGGGAGGGGAGAGACAGACTTGGGGAAGGCAGGAACATTCTGCCTCCGTTCCAGCTTTCAGGTGTGCTGTGGGAAAACCTGTACCTTTCATTGTCCAGATATGTATTTTATCAGAGTATACCCTGACGCAGTGCTAAGAAATGAAGTCCAATGTCTATTAATGCATTCTTAACAAATGATAAAGATTCAGTCTAACAGGGAGAACAGTGAAATCAATATACCCTATTTTATTTAGGTTTTCATATTTGGTGAAGAAATGGCATATGTTTCATATTTGGTGAAGAAATGGCAAATAAAGTCATAAATATAATCTGGCTATCATCATATCATTAAGGCAACGCCTTGCAAATAAGTAACTTGCAAATGTCTTACATATAAAATGGGTCCCTTTCCTAAACTATCTTAAGTCACTTGCTTCATCTGCTCCATTATATTCCCCTGATTCACTCTTTAAAAAACATTAAACTGTTTTGATGCTCACAGTCATTTCCTTTTCTCAGAATGTCCAGAACATTTTGTCAAACCTTTAGAGCTATTTATATGCATGGCTTATCTCCCTTGCTAGGCTGCAAGCATCTTGAGACAGAATCCATTTCTGACTCACACATAAAAAGCTCCAAACAGCTGATTACCAAACAATGTTTCTAACATCCGATGAGTCAAAGCTTCCTTTCAGAATTCCATAAGGATGATAGACTCCCTTGGCCCAAAAAAAAGTAATCTGCACAAATAGGCTAGATTTTGCTCATGCTCTGAGGGACATCAGTAGCCCTTGAAGCCCATTAACAGGCTGGTCCAGTTAAGAAATTACGACAAAAACATGAACTTCGGAACACAGCCTATTCATGACTTGGAACATCTGTATGAAAAAAATGGGCACATGAAGGAGACAGAGTAAGGCAGGTAAAACTTGACCTTCCCTGCATTGTCAAAAATTCACTAGGGGAAAAAAAAAAAACTGTAATCCTTCAAACTTGAGAGAATGAATGAAATGTGCAAATTGGCATCCAAGGACCCACACTTGACCAAACTCCCTTCTTCTGCCAGGATTCAGAGGAGGACCTGTCATTACCTCTGACCCCAGCCTTTAGAGCACCCCGGTTTCCTAGAAAATGGGGTGATGTCTTTCTCGCAAGCAGAGGAGGCCCTCTGGCTATGGGCTGGCAGGCCCTCCCAAGTGAGGTGAGAACGTTTCATAAGGTCCACATCAGCCTACGGGTCATGGTAGACCCCTTACTATCAACTCTGCATGATGTTTTCTTCCTTTCTTATGAAAACGGAAGTATCTCCTCTCCACAGGAAATTTTCATCTTCCATTGTGACTTTCAAGGGGCTTTTAAAATACCTATCTGTTTTTACAACACGGTATAAATACAAACATTTCATCAAAAGTTAGGCAAATAAAGTTTTGAGAATTTTCATAGAGAAGAAATTAATTACAAACCTTACTTAGTAGTTAGTTCTTGCAAGCTAAAGAGAAAGTAAACGAGAAGTCATGAAATTCAGAGGCCTCTACCTCAGCATGCTTCTTAAAGAACTGAAGACTGTTGATTTAGCCTTGAGCAAGGACATTCCTGAGGGACTTCAATCCCCACATCTGATGAGGAGGAATGTCAGCTCTGAGATGGTAAATGGCCATCTCAGAAAGGGGTAAAGCAAAGACCAGAAAATTATTAAGACGGCCAAGAGGAGAGTCAATGGCCAGCTGATGAGTGTGGGACATAAACAGGTAAGCCTGGGAATAAACTGAGATACCCCCAACATCAACTGGAGCAGAGATAATAGTTGGAATCATCTCCAGCTGGCAAGACACTGGCATCACCATCTTGGAACAACATCCAATCCATCTTAGCAGCTGCAGGCCCGTGTGACATACTGAGACATAATCCAAAGTTCAGTTCAGGAAGCAATGATCAGCAAGAGGCCTCAAAGAAAACAATGTGTAAGAAATGTGATTCTCCCAGCCTTTATGCAACTATAGGAATTCTCAACTTGGGCCTGTTGACACTTCAGGTCAGAAAATTTCTTGGTGTGGGAGGCCATTAAGTGCACTTGTTCAGCAGCATCCTTGGTCTCTACCCACTGGATACCTGTTGCATTCCCCCATTCTCAGTTGTGACAACCAAAAATGCCTCCAACATTGCAAAATATCCCTGGAGGCAAAGGTGCCATTGTTGAGAACCACTGCTGGAAGAATACTTTTCATGGCCACCAAATCACCTAATCAAATTATCTGTGACATCTTTCTTTGTGCTCCCTCCTGAACTCACTGTTTGGGCATCTCCCTGTTCTCCTAGCTCTGCTCTCAATGTACTCTCTGCCTGATGGTTTGGGCTTGATGTTTCAAGTCATTCTTTGCCTCTAGCTTCACCTTTATCTGGGACCTAAGACACTGTGAGCAAAATCTAGCTCAAGGTCTAGATCTCATCTGAGTCTCAGACCTTTCTTTTCCTTCCCCAGGGCCTCATGGCCGAGACCCATCTGCTCCTTCTTCAGAGCACAGCAGTATTTACTGGCACCCCATATCTGAGACCCCAGAAGCTCAATGCCTAGATGCCCTCCCAAGACTGGGAATCTGACTAGAGCCAGTGAGATACAGATCTCAGGGATATCCAAGGAAAAGATAAAGCTATTGTCTCCTTACTCCTCAGGATCCCAGAGTTTGACAAAAAAAGTTCTTCCCTTTCCTATAACCCCTAGCAGGGAGATGGTGCAATGAGACAGCCCATCCTCTCTCATCTACGTAAGTTGCTAAGGCAGAGTCTCCCCAGGAAGAGACCCAAGTCCTTCCCTCCTCTCCCAAACACCCAAAGGCCCAATCTACCTCATCCTCTCTTCTCAATGGAACTCCAACCATCTCTGAATCTATAGTTGTCCTATTTGTGGGCTGACTTTGCCAAATGCATCCTCAGATGCAATTGTCAGAACTCCTGGCAGCAGTTAGAACTCCTGCCATCAAAGGAATTCTAATTACAAAGCACCCTGGGGTTTTTTTTGGTTTTGTTTTGTTTTTGTTTTTGTTTTTTTTTTTTTTTTTGGTGTGTGTGTGTGTGTATGTGTGTTTTTGATGAATTTTGGCTGGTGATGCAAGCTTATTTATTCAAAGAACTTGTCTTATGAAGCACTTTTTCTAAAGGTTCAATTAAACATATTCCACATTATCAAAGTACAGCTACACTGTGATTTACTTAACCAGATTCTTAAAGACATACTTTCTTAATCTCACTTCTTATCCCTTACTTCACTGCAAATGTTCTCTCCCACTTTCTGCTAATTCTACCATTAATTGTGTGAAACTGAGAAAGTTACTTAACTTCTTTCTGCTTCAGTTTCTACATCAATAGAAAAGACACTAACAATTTTTGGCTCTTTCTCACAGATAGATCTTTAGTTGTTAATAAGTACCAAAATGAATGCAACGACTTCCACACCAAAATCCAAGTATAAGTGATAATATTCAATAAAATCCACAGAGAGGGTTAGACAGATTTCCCTTTCTCTGGCTAGCTAATAAATGGGATCTTCAAGTCAATCATGCCTTATGTTTTATTCCCAACATAAAAGTATACAGGATGTAAAACTACTAGTGGAACGTCAGTAGAACTGTGATCATCTTAGCCACCAGAAGTGTTAATATAAAACACAGGCACATGAGTGAGCAGTTCTCCACTGGCGAAGCCATTCAGGAGAGAGCAGATGACAAATGTCATGGCATAGCCAAGATTCTGTATGCTGCAGGGCAGAATATAGAGTGACCTCCAAAGTCCTCTGTAGGTCTATGATTCTAACATGACTTCTCCTTGGGCACCATTTATGTTCATCTTTATATAGGATTGGCAATTCCTTTACAATGGAAGGTTTATGTCCTAAATGGGATGTATTTACCATTATGTTAAAATATCCTTTTTCCACAGAACAATTCTTGGAATTGTTTTTGGGGGTTTTTGTTTGTTTGTTTGTTTGTTTGTTTTGGTCCTAAATTTAGAACACTAAGGAAAAGATTAGTATTAGTATTAGTATTAGTATTTAAATACAGGGCAAGTTTTCTCGACTTCAAAAAGTGCTAGAAACTTTTTGTTCCACTAGGTCATTCTAGTCCTTCTGTAGACCAAGAAACTCACTTTCTGTGACCCCAGACACAGAGACCCCAGAGACACTGATAAACAAATGAATTGTATAGTACTCAGTGAATCTCAGGGCACTGGAGAACATCAATTGTGATTGGGAATTTTTAATTTGCAAGATCCTTTTCTTTTCCCAACAAAATTTGTAGCAAATCAAAAGACTTTGCTTTCAAAAGTATTGTTTCTGTTATAAATCTCCTCTTAGCATCTCTGTAATAAATCTATTTCTTCTCAGGACAATGGAATACCCAGAACATAATAAAGGAAGGGTCATGTACAAGAAAGTACAACGATTAACCTCGCATTACATCTTGCTACACGTAATTACATTATATAAGACAATTCTCCTAATGGCAGAGGATTGTCGTTCGTGGAACAGTTTGGCACTTTGGGGGTGGTACAGACATGTCTTTAAATAACTTTGTGAAAAGATTCTGCAGAGAAAAAGAGCAAATTGATGTGATATCAATCCTGTTAGTAAGAGTGGCTTCACTTAACAATGTAGGTCAGATTGGAAAACACCAGAAAGAGTGCAGGTAACTGTCTTTCAAGTGTTAAAAATTATTGTTGCATTTTTTAAATGTATGAACAACATTCTAAAAAATAAAAATGCTACTTCCATAATTAATGAGCTGTTTATTCAGTTATATGCAGTCTTTCACCAGACCTTCAAAAACTAGACCTTTTTCATCTTATCTACAGAGAGAATAGTGGTAAGCTGATAAAAGGCTCTGTGGAATTTGGTATTCGTTTATCTGTCCTTCCCTGGCCTTCAGTTTACTCTGATTTTTTTGTCTCTCAATAGTTTAATTACATGTGAAAAGACTCCCAGTAACACACTTGTATTAGAGCATATTAGAATTAAATGAGGGGAAAAACTTTTCATTATGTGGTTTTATTGTCATTCATTTGTACATTCATTTGACAACACTGACTCAAGCTGCTGTGTGTTCTCTTAAGCTCCAAATATTTTATATCCCAAAGCTCTATCCAAGAAGCTACATAATTAAAAGAAAAGAATGACTTGTTTTTCTAATACTATGTAAAGATAGGAGAATTTCAACAGGTTTGATCTTCATCCATTATGAAGCCATCTTTTATAAAAGCTATGCTTTCCTTTATGAATGAAACTACTTTTGCCAATCCAATAGCCAATCTGACAAATGTGCTAAGAAAAATTAAAATTAAATGAAAATCACTGGTCAGGTAAATCCATTATATTGAAGTCAATATAAATGAAAATAAAACCCAACCTAGTCATTGGCTTAAGAAATCATTATCACCTTATCAATACACACCAGTTAAATTCATGGAAGAGTTTAGCTAAAAATATAATGCATTTCAACAGTCATTTTCCTCACCATAAACTGAAACCTGTGTAAGATTATAAGAGGAACTAAATCTTAAAAAAAGAACATCAGTGGGTTTCTTTGATACTGGAAATAGTCCTTCCCTGTTCTGAAATAGTTCTGCCCTTATGACTCTGCTCCCAAAGTAGATTTTTCTGGCATAAGTAAATTCAGCTTTATTTCTGGAACAAGTAGTCTTTCTTCATAAGTGTCATGCTGAGCAGGGCTGATTTAGCTTCCTGTCTTCTTGATACCAGCCTTAGCAAGTTTCAAAATATATGGCTATCCAAAGCAAGTTGTATTGCAAGCTTTTCTCATTTGTTTTCACTTATAAGTTAGAAGAACTATGTGAAGTCAAGTTCTTCAGGTAAGACTAAGTCAAGGTCAGAATTCACTAGCTAATGGGGTACATTTGACAGAGAACATGCACAAATTCCAAGGAATTAGGAATTAGGCCAGAATATAGACTAGGAAATTTTCATAAAAACTGAAAATGTTACAGGGCAGGGAGAGGGACACCCCTGAAACCCCAGACCTGCCCTGTTCTAAATGGGTTCTGCCATCCGCTGCATCAATACAAAACATATAGAACCTTAAGTCGAAAACAGACTTTAATACAATTAGAAAGGACAGAGAAGAAAAAGAATATATTCTAAGTCAAGCACCCAATGTTAACCAACTCCTCGTGGGTACAAGTCCACCCAAACGGGATTGGCCCAAAGCAAGTCTCGAAAGCCTGCCACAAGTCTAGAACAGCTTATGGCAGGGACCCACACATAAGGGTCAGAAACAGCCAGACAATTCTGGGAGGAACCAAAATACCTCTCGGCAGGGACCCATCCAAAAGGGTCAGAAACAGTCAGACAATTCTGAGAGGAACAGAACAAAATCAAAACCAAAATCAACACAGCCATCGTTAACCTCCCCCCGAGTCTCTCACCCATGTCTATTTCAATCAGTCCAGGTCAGTGCAGCTTCTTTACAAGTCTCTCTGCTCCTTGGGCCTCTGCTGGCTTTTCCATCCTTCTTCCATCTCCTCCTGTCTTCTGTGTTCTGTTCTGTGTCTCCTCTGTGTGTGTGTCCTCCGTGTGTGTCTTTTCAGCTTCTTAAATCCTGCTCAGTTCCACCCTACCTTGGGTGGGACAGGGAACCTGGGACACACCCTTTCTCCTGGGGACCACCCTGTTACAAAAACACATGACCCTCAAAGCTCTCAGAACAAGGAACTAAGGGGATAAGAATCATATAGACCCAAAAATCTCCAAATCACTGTGTATATTTCCCAGGCCCCCTTGTTCTCAGAATATTCTTGGGACCCAGAGTTCCTGCTGGTCGAGCTAAAACATAGAGTCAGGCAGGGGGCCTCTCACCAGGACAAAAGTCTTGTCATGAGGAAGATACTGGAAAAACCATTATCTGCCAAAACAGCAGATAAGATATTATGGCCAGTTTAGCATAATCAGCTAGACTACCTTGACAGAAAGTTAAGTGTAAACAGGAACTAGAGATAAGATGTTCTGGTGAGCAGCAACAATGGAGTCCTCCAGGCAACAGTATTCACTGCCCCCTAGCTTTTGCCAGACAATCCACATCCCCAATCCACATCCCCACCACACACATTCCCCCATTTATTCCTCCACCTATTTGCCCACCTCCCAAAACCTGATCCCCAATAAATGTGAGACAGCCCTGGAAATAGGCACCACACTCCCTGAAGTGTAAGCCCCTCTAGGTATGTGTGTGTGTGTGTCTCTCTCTCTCACTCTCTCTCCTTGTACTTGGAGTTGTCTTTCCTTTGTCCCATGCCACTCCCAATGCTGCTGCCCTGCGAGGCGACATCACTGCATTCCTTAAAGATTTTAAATATATGATTTTAGCCAGGAGATTACAATTTATGATGGCAATATCTACTCATAAAGAAAAGGGGTTAATATTAAGGTCACTGCAAAGCAAATGCTTTTATTCAAGAGTAATTTAAGTTTTCCTTCCTGACATGACTGTTACATATTGCTGTGTCTACGTTTGATGTCTGCCTTTGTATGTCTGTCTGATGCCAAATTATTTTTCAAAAAGACTCTGGCTGGTGTCACTCATGACATTCTATGGTGGAGATTTATTCCCTGACCTTATGCTTTGGAAAGGACAGCCTGAATTACTCAAGAAATAGTGGGCCTTAGTAGATTATAGTATGAGTTATATCTCTTTCCCAGAGGAAGTATTACCAACCAAAAGCAGAGGCCAAAAGAGGGTCCCTTCTAACAAAATGTACACAAAAGAGCCATTTGAGCAGGATGCTGGTTTAGAATTCAGTTTGAGGCTAAGATAGTGGTCATGATACAGAGATAGTGCTTTGGCAACTTTCCATTCATTTTTGAAACCTATCAATAGCACTGGTCAACAGTGAGATCATTACTGACTTTAAAAGGCCCTAATCTGTAGTATCTTGGTGTGCTGAACATGAATATAACCTTGAATTTTTTTTATTAGTTCTCAATATAAAGATATTTCATATAATTCATTTTATATGTTTCACCGTGTAAATTTATCCAGTAGGACTGCAACAACATCCTAAATCAGCCTAGAATGATGTAATATTGCATCACATCGCATAATACCATCATGCACACATCATCCAGAGTTGATTGCATCATTTTCTGATGCAATGCAATACTACTGCCAGGTGGCTGCTGAAGTAAGCTGACGTCAGCAGTGCACTATAAAAAGCCCTGTCGGAAAGGTTGAGCATTGAAAAGATTTCAGACTTTGTGCTAGACAGTTTAAACTACTGTTCTTATTTTATCCATTTAGGCACAATACAGAACAATAATGCCTCAAAAGTGCATTAATAGCATGGACAATTTCTGCTCTATTTGTGGGGAAGTGACATTTGCCAACCAGAAGAAAAGTATCACTTCTCAAGTGAAGAAGGCTTATCATCTTTACTTCGGATGCAAGGTTGGTGACCAAGACAAGCCTTGGGACCCGCATAGATGCTGTGCTACATGTACAACACAGCTTTCACAGTAGTTCAGTGGCAAAAGACCATCAATGCCGTTTGCAGTCCCCATGGTGTGGAGAAAGCCAAGCAACCACATAAAAGACTGTTACTTCTGCTTGGTTCCTCCTCTTTCCAGCGGAATAACAAAGCAAAAGAAGTCAAGAATAGTCTACCCAAACATTCCATCTGCATTGAGACCAGCTCCACATGGTGAGGGACTTCTTATTCCAGAACCTCCAGCAGAATATTCTCTTGATTCACCTGATAAGGACAAGGGTGAGCCAACCTGTTCTTCTCCTGTTTCATCAGCATGCAGTGATCCAGATTTTCACTGTGGTGCATCATCAACCCCACACAGACTAACACAGGAAGAACTCAATGACCTGGTTCGTGATTTGGACTTATCCAAGAACAAGGCAGAATTGCTAGGATCAAGACTTCAACAATGGAATCTTCTAGAAGAAGATGTCACAATTACTTTAGATCAAAAGCGAAGCAAAGATTAAAGAGGGAGTTTTTGCCGGTCCTCAGATTCGAGAGCTCTTCAAAGATGACTGGTTCAACAACTTGCTGCAGGGTGATACAAAACAAGTATGGAATGCTTTTCACCTAATGTCTACAAACTTTCTTGGGAATGTTAGGGCAGAAAACTACAAGGAACTAGTAGAAGACATGCTGATGCAGTATCAGAAATTTGGCTGCAATATGTCTCTAAAGATCTTCCTTCATTCCCATCTGGATTTCTTCCCTAAAAACTGTGGTATGGTTAGTGATGAACATGGCGAACGTTTTCATCAAGATATCGCATCAATGGAACAAAGATACCAGGGAAAATGGTCACTACAATGCTGGCTGACTACTGCTGGACACTCCCCAGAGATGCTCCTGAACAGCTGTAAAAGAGACAAGTGAAGAAATCTAAGAAGTAGTCTATGACTTGATTTTTTACAGGTATTAACCATAGGCCTATTACTATTGACATGCATTTCGTGATGTAAACATCAATTTATTGCAGATTACAAAAAAAACTAGAGCCAAAAGTAGAATTTGACAGTCATATTCATATTGACCACATACAAATTGATGGGAAATGACTATTTTATTTCAGGAACATGACTTTTGTAAATATTTGTTGACCAGTGTGGCTTTGAAGACACTGAATCTAAAAGGTAGTAGTATGCAAAATTAACAACTAGCACCAAACATTACAGTACACCTAGTTTGGTTTCTTTTTAATAACAAAGAAAATTCCAAATTCCATTCAAACTGAATTTTTAAGTCCCATTTCATGTTTAAAAGCTTTGACATTCTGACTATGTTTGTGTGTTTAGATACATATATGTATGTACATATACATATAAGTCATGACTCATGACAGCATGAGTCAGATTAAGGAACAGGATTCACACTTAGCACAGGCCAATTGACTAAGGCTAATAGGAACTGTGTTTATATTTAGTTATTACCATTGCTGCTTTGTGATGATCTTTAACAGCAACATAAAAATTACTGCTTAATTTTTCTGGTGTGATATCTCCTTTAACATTTATCCCACAAGAATAGATTGGTCCAGCCTCTATGGAAAGTAGTGTGGTGGTTTCTCAAAAGATTGAAAACCCATATAACCGTATATAATCAGAAATTACACTTCTAGGTATCTGCCCCCCAAAATACAAAAACACTACTTGAAAAGGAAACCTGCACTCCTATGTTTATAGCAGCACTGTTTACAATAGCCAGGATATGGAAACAACCTACATGCTCCGGAACAGATGACTGGATCAAGAAGATGTGGTGTATAATGGAATACTATCCAGGATCAAAAAAGATAAACTCATGCCATTTGCAGCAATATGGATGGAGGTGGAAGGTATTATGCTAAGCAAAATAGGCAGAAAGAGAAAGATAAATACCACATGGTGTCACCTATATGTGGAATATAGACAGTCTCATCCACCTCCACCAAAATGTAGCTCTAACTGCTCCCTTAATGATAAAAATATCCCAATCCATTTCTGTCCAGATTTCTCTCCTGAATTTCAAACTTACACATCCAATTGCCTTCTGCTGCTCTACAGAAATCTTACCCCCACATAGTCTGAAACTAAGTTGACCATTTGCCCTCCACACCTAATTCCCCTCCAAAAGTGTTCATCTCACTGAAGGGCAACATCATTGCAGCCAGAAATGTGTCATCCTCCTCCCTACCATCGTCCTTGTTCTCATTTTCCCCTGTCCGACCACCCAATAGCCCCACATTGAAACTCAGTTACCATGTCATCAGTTCTGATGAGAGGGGCTTTAACTGTCAATATAGAAACTGTTATGCTGGATTCATCAGTTAAATAGTGGGAGTCAGGATTTGAAGCTATTGGGCTTAATGTCTTTCTTTATTTCTATGATGCCGTCAAACATAAGATCCATGTCCAAAGTCTATTTTATGAACAATAAATTGCAAGGGAGGACATGTATATTTGGTATCATGGACATCCTGTATTTCTTCTCTTTTGTTCTCTAGCAGGATGCCATGTTATATTATGTCTTCTTGACCTTCTGCATTTATTAAACACAGAGATGAGTGGAGCTTACTTTTGTTTTAGGATATTTTTGTTCTTCCATTTTTTTTTTTTTTAGTTGAATGTGGGACTTAAATGTTTGGTTTATCAATGGCAGTCACGGTGAGGACCTAAAAAATACCATTGTACTCAAGATGTTGAGTATAACCTGTATGTTTAGGAAATTATATAATGTTAAATATTGAGGTACCCATAAAGATGAAACATCCAAAAATGAATTTAAAACACACAACTTCCCTACCTTCTTTATAATAACGATTTGACTACTTAATAACAGTGCAGGTTATTCTAATGATGAGAAGAGAAAGTGAAACAAATTGAATAAGAAAGGCAGAATGCAGAGCAATAAAACTAGGATATTTTTAATATTAAAATAGGAGATATGGTTTAGCCTTGATCAAAACATAATCCAACTGAGCTAGGCTACAGATAAAACCTTTCTCCCGTGCCACAGATGTTATTGTAGTTGAATATAAATATGAACCAGACAAGGCTCTGTCTTATCTTCATGCTACCCCCTGGACTTCACAGGACCACAAAGGAAACCATGAAGAGCCTGGTAATATTAGCAAATTTTGTTTATAAAATCTGTATCAAATCTTCACTGTTTGCATTCTCTACTAGCTTATTTTCTAGACTTAAGTTCTGGTCATTTGTCTGTTACCTTTACTTTGCCATAATTTTGTAACTAGTCTCCCTCATCTGGTCACTCTTCTTGTAAATCCATTCTTCACATGTTGCTTTTATTATCAAAAACTATAAATATATACATATATCTACTTACTTCCCTGTATCCTGCCCTACTATTTGCTCTTAAATTCCATAATGGTCTATAGGTAACTTAGCAATGTTATGAAACAAGATAATATGTACTGAATGTATAAATGAATGACATTATCAACATGGCCTTTTTTAGATTAAAACCTGATTTTCAGACAAGGCTCTTGGGCAAGTCTCTATAGCTTAGGTTCATCACTCTACAAAACAGGATCACTATACATCTACCTCAAAAAATATTAGGAAAATTTACAAAACAAAATTAATACATGCAAACCACTTAAAACAGCATCTGCCACATGAAAAGAACTCAGTAAGGTGCAGCTATTTAAATTTGTTATACCCATCACTATAATGTTGCTGTTATCATCATCAATTCTCCATAAAACAGACACTTCTTGCCTAAAATTAAAAATCATTGGCAAAGTATGAACTATGAACTATGAATTGTATCTCCACAATGCAAACATGGAGTCCTTAACCCCCAATGTGATTCTATTTGGATATATCATTTTTAGGGGGTAACTACAATTAAAGGGTTTATTCCTCATCTGGTATTATGGGGCCTACTACAAAAAGGAAGACTCTTCCCTTTCCTTTCTTCTCCTCTTCCCTACTCTCCCCTCCCCTCCTTCTCCACCTCCTTTTCTCTTCTCACCGTCCACGACACCTCGTGTGTGTGTGTGCACGCGTGCACGCACCCATGTGTGTATGTAGGTGGGTGGGTGTGTGTGCACACTCAGGTTTTCATTGTTCAAGCACTGAGGAAAGATCACATGAGAATTAAAACGTAGCCTGAATGCAAAGGGTTAAGTCTCAGCACTATGAAGCTATGGCAGCCACTGCAGCAGGAGTTAGATTCCTGACCAGGGAGCTAATGCACATGGCTCAGCAGACCTCTCCTGTCTTGCCCGCTGCTCCCTTCAGCACCCAAGGCCAGGATATTCAGAACACCTGCCACCACACCCCTCCCCCCAGGCTAAAATCAAGATAAGGAATGAGCACTTTCATTAACCAGAGTTCTACCACCCATTAACCATGGGAACAAACACCATGGAAAAGGACTGCCAGGAACCAGAAAATGATCACAAGCATGAAAATGAAAACAGCAATAAAATGTCTTCCCCAAAACAAAAGCCCAGGACCATATGGTTTTTTTAATGAATTTTATTAAATAAAAACAATTGGCCACCTTGTGCAAAGATAAAAATTCACGTGGTAATATCAAAAGATGCAGAGAAAGCATTAGATAGATTCAGAACCTATCTACGATTAAAAACTAAACAAGATGGGAATAAGAACCTACTTCAATATATCACAAACCAACAGCCAATTAATATTTAATGCTGAAAAACTGAATGCTTTTCCCTTAACATCAGAAACAACATAGGAAGGATGTCCACTGTCACGACTTCCGCTTAACTTAGAGGTTTTGGCCAGAATTATCGGACGAAAACAGTAAATAAAGAGGGGAATCCATATAGGAAAAGAAGTGAAACTATCAGTTTACAGACAACATGTTATCGTATATAGAAAATCCTAAATGCTCCACCAAAAAGCTATTAAAATATTAGATGAACATAGCAAAGAGGCAAGTTAACAAAGTCAACATACAAAAATCCACCATTTTA